>CAWUFW010011094.1:587500-641992 GCA_963921515.1 Calotriton arnoldi
TGCCCCCGGGTGGGCCAAGTCCCGGGGGCATGCGGGAGTTGGTTTTAATTTTATGTGGGGGCCTCAAAGGCCCCCAAGCCCCAGGGACCGCCACCCCCGGGGCTTTAAAAAAAATGGTGAGGGAGGGCTCTCCGCTCCTCCCGCAGCCCCGGGGACCGCCACCTCCCCGGGGCTTCTTTTTAAAATAGAATGACCTGTGTGGGGGGCTCCTGCCCCCACACGCCCGGGACCGCCACCTCCCCGGGGCACTAAGAAAATACGTGTGGGGGTCCGTTTCGGACCCCCGAAGCCCCGGAGACCACCACCTCCCCGGGGTTATGTAGAAGTGGGGAGGGGGGCCGTGCGGCCCCCTCCTGGAGCCTGTGGTGGCCCTGGGGACCGCCACCCCCCAGGGCCAGCTCCTGCAGTGTCCCGGGGTGCCCCCCCCGGGACACTGCTGTTTGCAATAACAGGACGGGAGCCTCGCGGCTCCCGTCCTGTGATTGCAAACTTTATTTGCTTCATTGAAGCGAGAGCAGGAAACCTGCTCTCGCTTCAATGAAGCAAGCAGATTGCTTTTCCATAAGGGGAGCTGCATGTCAGCAGCTCCCCTTATGGAAAGCAATGCCGGCTCCCGCAGGACGCGGGGAGCCGGCGGGACCGTGCGGGGATTGGGGACCCCCCCCCACGGTCTCCCAACGAGTGGCCAGGCCCCGGGGGATGGGGGTCCCCGGGGCTATTAGTGGCCTGGGAGGGGGGCCACGCAGCCCCCCTCCCCCAAAAAAACCACAAAAAAAACGGAAAGGCCGGCTCCGGGGGATGGGGTCCCCGGGGCCTTAAATGGCCTGAGGAGGGGGGCCACGCAGGCCCCCTCCAAATATTTAAAATTTAAAAAAAAGAGGGCATGCCCCGGGGGATGGGGTCCCCGGGGCCAATATAGGCCCAGGGAAGGGGGGCCACGCGGTCCCCTTCCCGTTTTATTTTAATTTACAAAACAAAAACAAAAAATCCTCAGGCCCCGGGGGACGGGGTCCCCGGGGCCAAAAGTGGCAGAGGGAAGGGGGGCCACGCAGCCCCCCTCCCATACAAAAAAAAGAAAAGACCGGCATCGTGCCGGAGGCCCCGCCCCCTCCCTGCAGCAGTCTGCAAACGCGCCCCCTGGTGCGATTTGAGAAGGGGAAGTAATGCCCCTTGAATACTGGGGGTCCCTGGGGGCCAACTAGCCCACCAGGAACCTCCAGTATGCGCCAGGGAGCTGCGTTGCAGAGAGGTGTAGAGAGGCCATGCCCCTTTTTACACCTCTCTGCAACGCAGCTCTGTGGCGCTTTTTGGAGGTACATGGTGGGCTAGTTGGACTCCAGGGACCCTCAGTATTCAAGGGGACTTAATCCCCCAACTTAAAATGCGCCACGGGCGCGTTTGCACAGTGGTGAAGGGAGGGGGCGGGGCTTCAGGTGACATGTGTGCAAACAGGCCCCGTGGCGCGTTTTAAGATGGGGAATTAAATCCTCTTCAATCCTGAGGGTCCCTGGGGGCCAACCAGCCCACCAGGTACATCCAGAAAGCGCCACAGAGCTGCGTTGCAGAGAGGTGTAAAAAGGGGCATGGCCTCTGAACACCTCTCTGCAACGCAGCTCCCTGGCGCATACTGGAGGTACAGGGTGGGCTAGTTGGACCCCAGGGACCCTCATGATTCAAGGGAACTTAATCCCCCAACTTAAAACGCGCCACGGGGCGCGTTTGCACAGTGGTGAAGGGAGGGGGCGGGGCATGTTATTGTTAGAAATTAGCATTTAAAAAACCTTAGAAATTCACTTAAAAAAACCATAGGTTTCAGGCACGTTATAGTTAGAAATTAGCATTTAAAAAACCTTTGAAATTCACTGAAAAACCATAGGTTTCAGACACGTTATAGTTAGAAATTAGCATTTAAAAAACCTTAGAAATTCACTTAAAAAACCATAGGTTTTAGGGACAGTTATAGTTAGTTGGACATTGCACTCGTACAAAACCATAGAAATTCCCCCGTTATAGTTAGTTCAGGTAACTATAACTCGCGCTATAACTCGCGCCCCCGCAATGCACTGCTGATGAAGTCACATATTACATCACTCATGACATGGTCAGTGACATCACTGATGACATCTCAAATGACATCACTGATGACATCACTGATGACATCATCCATGTGATAATTTGATGCATCTTCTCACACCCTAATATAACTTTTGATACACCCACTGTAAATTACAGACTGGCATTGTCAAAACCATAGACACTCCAACACCAATTACTATATACACACTCACTGATTCTTAGGTCTACACACACACACATCTACTCACTCACCCGTACAGTCACTCATACTTATAGTCACTCAGTACAGGACTATTATATGCACTCATACACCCTATATAAACACTCACACACCGCCACTCATCCATAGAGGTACTCACACACCTAGTCAGTCATGCAAAAAATTAAGAACACACCCATTTACTCACCTATACAGTTATACACACACCAACTCACTTACTCATACAAATACTAGCACATTCTTCAGTGATGTCATCAGTGATGTCACTGACCATGTCATGAGTGATGTAATATGTGACGTCATCAGCAGTGCATTGCGGGGCGCGAGTTATAGTTACCTGAACTAACTATAACGGGGGAATTTCTATGGTTTTGTACGAGTGCAATGTCCAACTAACTATAACTGTCCCTAAAACCTATGGTTTTTAAGTAAATATAATATATATATATATATATATATATATATATATATATATATATATATATATATATATATTCACAGCTCCATGTCGCACCAACACGGTGCACTCTCGGACGGGTGCTCGTACGGGGGTGCACCCGTTATTTATCTTCGCTCCTCTCCTCTTGGGTAATAGTACCCGAAATAAGGCAAAGCACTCGCGGGGATGAGTACCGTAACTTTATTAAACGGTCTCCTGGTCACACAGACGCGTTTCGGCAGACGCCTTCTTCGATGTTCATGAAGAGCGCCTGCGTCACCGTCATTTAAAAGAACAGTTAATCAAAATAAATGAGGGACTGAAATCACAATTTCCAACCAGTCCGCCATTACATAATGTGCAAATTAAATACATTTCACATTAAACATGCGTGTTGGTCATTACTCGCCCCCTCAATATTTGGCAAATTATGTGCTATCTTTTACGAATTTATATACACGCATTAAAAAGACAAACCCACTACTGTCTAAACAAATTCATTTCGTTCTCGAGGTAGTGATGACTAGGTTATCACAATTACGCCCTGGATGGGCAGTCAAATGGAAGGATTATAAATGTCAACACTGAGTGAATCCTCATGTGTACAATACTCAATCTTGCCCTAAATGGGCTGACATTAATCTTCCAATGAATCTTGCCCTAAATGGCTAACATACATCCTCCTACTACATCACTAACCTCCTTAACTTTTCATTTTTTGCGGTTGTCATATACCAAATCTTCAGTACTTGTCTCATTAACTGTTCAAAACCATATTAAACGGTGTCATAGAGACAGATCCAAAGCATGTTAAAACCCATGGTATAGTTATCAACACCATGTTCCATCAACAAATCATATCACTTAATGCATACAAGCCCCTCATTTAATGCAACGAATCCAATAAGGTGTAAAAAGAAATTAAAAAGGAAGAAGAAGAAGAAAAGACAAGAAAAAGGAGAAAATATCATGTTTCAATCAAATAGGAAATCGGAAGCCCAATCACTACAATATGCTATCTTCCTATTTCTGGGTCTATTTAGTCACCCAAATGTACTGTTAATTCTTCACTACTGTTTAGCCCTCCTGGTACTTTGGTCTGTAAATCGATAATGTACCGTGATTCCAGGCGCCTCAGCCTGAGCACACGGTCACCTCCTCTAGGATGCGCTGGTACATTATCTAAGCAGAAAAATGTAAGAAGGTTCCTGTCTTTATTATGCATTTTAGCGAAATGCCTGGCGACGGGGTACGTAACATCGCCATTGGCAATTGCCCTCATATGCTCTAATATCCTGATTTTAGTCGGATGAATTGTACTGCCAATATATTTAAGGCCACACAGACAGTTAAGACAGTAAACAGTATAAGGTGTAGTGCAGGTTAAGAAATTCCGTATTTTTTTATTGTGTTTTCCCTTTCCTGGAATCTCATAAGTTGTAACTAGTCTACTATTGTGGCAAGCTTTACACTTGCCACACGGAAAAAAACCTTCTAATGGTGTCAAAACAGATCTCTTTTTAGTTCCCCCAGTCAAGTAACTGTGTACTAAAGTATCTCTCAGTGACCTTGCTCTTTTAAAAGTCATTAGGGGTTCGTGGGTAAATCACCCCCTATAATGGGGTCAGTCAATAAGATGTGCCAATTTTTTCTTAGAATTTTCTTCAGATGTCCTGCATCCGGGGAGAATCTGGTTATCATTCTAAACTTGCTTACTCCTATCCTTTTGTTTACGGGGATTTTTTAAAAGATCCTCCCTACATAGGGTATTTGCCCTGCTCATTGCCTGTTGTAGTGTGACACTACTATAGCCTCTAGCTTCAAATCTTTCAAGACATTCACTAGCTGCCATTTGAAAATCCACTTCATTAGTGCTATTTCTCTTCAACCTCAGTAGTTCCCCATAGGGGATACTACTGATTAATTTACTTGGATGGCTGCTACCTGCGTGGAGAATGGAATTCCCCGCAGTTTCCTTCCTATAAGGTTTAGTACATAATTTGCCATCAAAGACATAAATCTTAAGATTGAGATAATTCACCGTGAGAGGATTAACTTCTCCTGTGAATTTCAAATTGTTGTTATTACAATTCAGAGTTTCAATATATTCAAAAGCTGTTACAGACGAACCTCTCCAGATCAAGAAGAGGTCGTCTATATAACGATGCCATACTACGATCTTATCTGTCCACTCCTTATTGCATGCTGCCCAGGCCACCTGCTCCTCCCACCAGCCCACGAATAAATTCGCGTAACTGGGGGCGAAGCAGGTGCCCATGGCAGTCCCTGAAATCTGTTTATAGAGTTGCCTCTCAAACAGAAAGATATTATTTTCTAAACAAAATTGAATGAATTCCATCAACATCAAGTTATGTTCCAGGTATTTTAAAGGACCATTTTCTAGAAAAGACTTTATCGCTGTCAAGCCATCAGCGTGAGCTATGCAAGTGTACAGACTAGTGATGTCAAGTACCATCAAATGCCATCCCTCTTCCCATTGTACATGTGCAATCTTCCCGAGAAAATCCTTAGTATCTTTGACATAAGATTTCAAATTAACCACATGTTGCGCTAGAAAGTAATCAATATACATTGACATATGTTCGGTCACACTTCCCTGAGATGCAACTATAGGTCTCCCGGGAGGATTGTCCCTATTTTTGTGTACCTTGGGGAGGTGATAAAAAGTCGGTACCATTGGATTTTTGACATCTCAAAAATAGATGCTCCTATGTATGTGTGTGTGTGTGTGTGTGTGTGTGTGTGTGTGTGTGTGTGTGTGTGTGTGTGTGTGTATATATATATATATATATCTTCTTCATCAAGCTCCCACATCTTTCGGCTGAAAACGGGACACGGACACCTGTTAAGTGCTGCTTTTTCTTTATTGAGTTACGCTGTACATGGCTATATATATATATATATATATATATATATATATATATTCTCCAAATGAAACCTCACATTGCCTTCACAGCGCGAGAAAGCAAGCCCTCCAGTCGGGAGTGAAGTAAAACACAGTTCTTTATTCCAGCAGGTACCAGTTAGAGCATTACGCGTTTCGACCGTAAGGTCTTAATCATATGCCAAAATGGAGAACAGTTGTTCGTTTGTTTAAATACTCGAATTCAAAACAGTGATAAAGGACTAACGTGCTCACTCAAGTAGATGCCTTACTCCTAAAAATGCTTAGTAAATAAATGTTCAAAAACTTGTGTGATCAGTCTTGTTATATATCCCATACTCTTATTAAATACATCCCAAATGTCTTTGATAGTAGAGTATTCGAGTCGGTTACTGATCACGTTCTTTCCTACTTCCTGGGGCTACCTGGTCCACAATGTTGGATTTTTGAGCACTAATTTGTCCTTTCATATTTTTCTTTCGTTTTTCAGTCACTTCAGTGATATCTTGATCACAACAAACAATCGCACTGGAATACTGTTTCAGCCTTAAAGAGGAATCAATTCCATGTGGGGCTTGTAGTAACATTTTTTCAAATTGCGTGTCGTTGTGAAAATGTGCGTCCTCATATTCGTAAAAACAAATCCATTATATTGGTACCTGCTCGTAATGCGATCTTTACTCCTTCGTCGTGTCGGGGTTAATTAACCCAGGCAAACTCTGGCTGCTTCTGCAAAGTACTTCAAAGTCATTAACATGCAGGCCTCCCGCTCCACTAGTACTTAAGACGTTAATGAGGATTCCCATGGAGTATCATTAGAAAAGTAACTTTTGCTTTCTTTGGTGCAACAACTTGTGTAATTGTCGTGATCTGTGAACCCCGGAGACCACCAAAATGTCACATGAGAAAACACAAAACGAGAGTGAAAAAATACAGTTAATCAAGAAACCAGTTCATTTATAGTATTCTTTTAGATTGCCACGTTAAAGGTAAACTCTTTTATTCCTTTACCATATAGGTTAGCCTATTCTTACTGTACAATTATTAATATTTTTTCTTCAAACTGTGCATCAGATTGTCACTCATGAGTTCTCAGCTACATTTAACCTGTGTCGTACACCTAAATGCCCCAGGGGTAGTGTTGGCCTATTACATACCGTTTCCCATTGTAATTATTGCCCCAGCAGCTTTTTCAATTTTATTAGTGGTAATGTTTTGACATGTGCACAGATTTTTAAAAGATATTTCTAGGGCAAAATATTAATTACATAAAGACTGGTGTCGTAATAAATCTTTCATTTCATTTGTAGGTCTATGGTGCTGCAATACAATTTTATGAGGCTTATCCACGGGACTGTTTGACCGAGAAACAGCAGATGCAGCTGGGCCTCCTTACTGCTGTGGAGAAAAAAGTGGTCACCTCAAAAACGATTAATTCCAACAAGTGTATCTGCCTTCTATCTTACTGGCCTTTCTTTGAAACGTTCCGCAAGTTTCTCATGTTTATATACAAGCTATCTGTGTCTGGACCTCACCCCCTTCCAATAGAAAAGTAGGTAGCCACACTTTTTCACATGTACTTACTGTGCCACATTTTCACATGCAATTCTGCAGAGGCAGGCGTTTAAATGAAACCTACATTGTTAAACTGAACATAAGCAAAAACAGTATTTTTTTCTAGGATGTTTTACAAGAAACTTGATGTGCAATTTAGCAGTTGTCTAGCTCAATGTTTTGCTCATTCCAAACCTGCTTTCTAATCTTGGTTTTGACTAAGTATTAGCAAACCACTTAATCTCCATTCCCACAAAAAAAGTGTTAAATAAATTAAGTGTAATCGTATATCGTTTCAATGTGAACAAGCTAGTTCAATGGAATAGTTAGCTATTTAGGCCTCTAATGTCTGTTAAATACACTGCATTTGAAAAGATTCCGGTTCCATCAACTCCTCACAGAATATTAATTAGAGGAAGGGAAGAGAAAGTCCTACTTTCCTATCACTTAAAAGACAGTTAAACACAAATTTTAAACATTAACCTAAAAGTAGGACACTGGCAGCAATCCTTAAGCACAAGATGTAGAGGGAGATTGTTCCATGGAGGCACCAAGATTAGAGAATGATCTTCTGCTTGCTGTCGAGAGAATGGTTTTGAACACTTTCCAGTGATGACAATCTTTGGGCATGAAAGGTATTAAAAGATAGTCATGATTTTAGATAGGTGGGACCAGTGCCAACCAGCACCTCATGGAGAGAGAGGACAGTGACTTGAAACTAATACAGTTAATAATGGGGCGCCTTTAGAGTTAAATCCACAACATACATGCGACTAGAGAGGTTGAGACTAAGGCAGACGGCATCATTCTGCCTACTTGTTGTAGTGTAACAAGCTATTGGTTTTATCAGAGCACAATTTTGCAGATGGTCTCTACAATGCTGAATTTCTACCGCTCAGTTGGATCAGGAGCTGCTTATCTGCATAATTAAAGAAATCAAACCTGAAAGACTTGTTTAAATTGGCTACTGGAACGATATAGCCAGTGAAATGCTCTAGGAGCCCCAGAACTGTTTTTGCTTTAATTAAATCAACACATTTCTGATTTATTCTTTATTTACTTAGAGAAGTGAGAAGAACCTGAGAAGGTGGTATCTTCCTTTGTGCAGGCTCTATTTGTTTTAACTTTTATCCACAAAACATCGCTAAGATTTTTGTGCCTTAAGGCTTAAGGTATTTTTTATTATACTTTACTGCCGTTCAAGCTTGGGGGCACACTGACAATCTTAATATGGAGTCTGGGTCCTGATGCCAATCTCTTTGAATTGTTCTGTTGCATTAAGGTGACAATGAGACCCCTGGGTAGGGTTGCAGTGCTTTGTTGAAGCCAGGGCTGACATGGCTGTTTTGAGCTTTTCCAAACCCCAGATGTAGGAGGACATTAGAATCACCATAGTGCACTCCACCCCTCCCCAACCTTCAGCGCTGAAGTTTAGTGTGGCTGAAGACTTATGCGATCTTGAAAATGCCCAAAGTGAGTAGGGTTGGTTGCGGGAACTTTTACCCCATTGGCAGGGACACTGAAATTATGCCGCAGAGGAGGACCAAATTATGCGTCAGGGTTGACTAAATTAAGCAACAAGAAAAGGCAAATTATGCACATAATGCAGGAGATTTTGTAATAGTATTACTTTAATATGTCATTTTTACACATGGTAACACTGCCTGTTGCTACCAATTTAACACAAAAGCAGCAATAAGCATTTGAAAGATGATCAGTCAACCTTTGCAAAGGGCTTTCCACTATACCTGTACGCATGTTGCCACACCATTAGTACCTTTTGAGCTAGAAACCAGTTCTTTTTGTTAAAATCTGCAGATTTATCGATTATGCTGCAAACGCAACAAATCCATAATTATGTGAAAAACGCAGCTGCCGCATATTTCCAGTGGCCCTGCCCATTATTTAGGGCATGCCCAGGAGTCATTCCCACCCTCTAGTAAGCGACAGGCATTAATGTGGCACCTCCTCTTCAGAGCGCTTCCTGGACTTGCAGAAGATCAGAAGAGGTCTGGACCTGTTGTCTGTGACCTAAGATGAGCCCCGAAGGACTGGACCTACTCCCGCTTATATCCAGGACAAACAAGTGGACTCCAAGTGTCATAAGGCAGATCTTCTGGTCTAAGGGACGGATACAGCAAGCTACAAGAGGCCTTTTTCTGGAGGCACCTGGCTGTTCGATGGCAACTGGACCTGGATTGGGCTTTGCCTATACCCCCTGCAAGTCTCTAAGTGCCTCCCTTGAGGTCGTAGAGGGGTTTAGAAGTGTATTCCTGTGGTGGATTGGGACTTAAAGGACGAACTCAGAAGGTAAAATCTTTGATAAGTACAAACCTGGTTGGCATATCTGATCCATCCACTATTGTGATCAACCTCAAATATCCGATCCACCCACCATCGTGATCAACCTCAAATTACCCTAGGTCCTTTTCTACTGCAAACATTGACTGTCATTGGCACTTTGTGCTCTTTGTTGCCATTTCTGTTTAAAGCTTTAAAAATGTATATCTTCAGTGTCCTTTATTGGATTTTTGTAATTTTGTTCAATACCTTTTACTCTCTTTTTTCTAATTCGGTTTGGGTTTTTATTGTTCTGCATTTTGATTTTATTACTGTTATTTTACTGCATAAATAATTTGCACATCACCCTAAGTTAAGCCTGACTGCTCTGTGCAGTAGCTCCCGGGGGATTGAGCTCAGAGTAATTTACTGACTTTGAGGTTTCACCCTGACAAGAGTTCTGATAGTTCCTTGATGTGCGTAGTCACCCATCCCAAGTCATAATCCAATTTTTTACATTGGGTAAACCATTTTAACGGAATCCAGTATTACCAATGAAAGACATCTAGGGGAAATTCAATTAAAGGAATTGTTTCATTGAAAACAACTTGTGGTTTAAGCTTACACATTTAACGGTTTTGGTGCCCAATGGTTGGTTGTGTTTATCAGTCATAATAAAAGGGATAAATAGTCCACCTAGGAGAGTGGAAATTATGTAATAAGAAATTGAGTTTACGAGCCAGCTTTGTTGGTGTGTTGCTTGGAGCAACTGGGTAAAACCTAGATGATAAACCCTTGCGCATAAGTGATGAAGGTGTAATCAACCCACATGTTGAGGTAGCTTCAGGGCAGGAGCAAATGGATAACTATAGAATGCGTTGTGCCTGGTCTGAATACTTTCCAGGGAAACTGCAGCCACCACAAGTGCTTTGGTGGTGTTGGCTGTGTATATAAACGTAAGAAAATTGTATCTTGCTCCCGAGTTCTCCTTGCAGATGAAGACACCAACAATAAATGTTGCTATTCTCCATTGTATCTCTGTTTTCTTTTCACTGAATGTTCCAGTCGGACGATGGGAGGCCAGTGTGGATGGTGGCCTTGGTATCTGAACAAAGTCTTGGTGATGACAAGAAGTGCAGTAGTGGGCTGCAATGATATTGGCTTTCTTGACCTTGTTAGAGGCAGCATTTTATCAGAATGTTGGTATTGGACTTTGAAATATGCTTGTGTGAGAGGAACGTATTGCCAGTGTTGTGGTACTACTGTACTGCTGTGCCACTTTGGGGGATTAGAAGGTGTATTAAACAAGATGACCAGTAGGTAGGAGATACAAAATGTGATTCAACTCTCAATACAGCAGCACACTCTGCCTAGTTAGAGTTCTGCAATGAGTCACATTCAGATTTCTGACTGTGTGTGCTCTTGACCTGGAGGACAGACCTCCGTGTGGCCTTGTTCTACAGTTTCAGTTATAAGATGCAAGTACGTTTTTCAGACTTGCCGGGTGCCTTATTTATTTATCTCTTTCTTTCTTTTTTTTTGTTTTGTTTATAAAGCACAACTTGATCAAATAGATGGCTTTTGTGCTGCACAGTGAAACAGGCAGAGGTTTGGTTAACCCATTAAATACACCCATTAAATACACCCAGCAATGAAGGAAAAAAGACAAAAAGATAATGACAACAGTTCAAGCCAGTCTCTGTATGGTACTTAAAGGAAAGCAAACAGACTAAAAGAACAACTGAGTGGCTAAATGTTGTAGTAGAGAGAAAGGGTAGAAAAAGGACGATTGTAGGAGATTGGGCATAAGGTACAACTATAAGAGTGAGGGTTTAGGAAATAGTAATCGGGGGTGAGGGTGGGAAAGAGCCTAGAGTTGTCTTAAAGGCCAGGGTAGAAGTGAAGTGGTTACAGAATTGTGATAGCAGAAAGGACAGGAGCTGAGATCATGGAGGGTATGGAAGGGTGTAAAAGAAGACTGAGGAAGAGAGAATAAGGAGCATAGCATATGTAGAAATGTGAGTGAGAGACCTACAGTAGAAAGGAGCTAAAGGTTTAGGATGCAAGAAAGGGCAGAAGTATAGTAGGATATAAAGAGAAGACAAAGATGAAGGGCCAGGAGACTAGGTCTGTGAAGTCAAGGTTGATAACCAGGGGAGGGATTAAAGTAGTGATTTATGAAGAGGTTTGTAGGAGATCAGTGAAGGAGATTAACTCTGATAGAGTTTAAACAAGTGTGTTTATAGTCTTTTTGATTGGTAGTGAGTTCCAGATAGTGGGAGGTTCCTTGGAAAAGACTTTGGGGCAGCTTTGAAGGTGCTGAATTGTTTTGGATTCCATACTCCAAGTTCTTAATGCCGCCATAGAATTTAAGGAAAGGTAGTCCAGGTGTTGCTTGTGACTGGCCTTGTATCTGATGCATTCTAATTACATGTTTGTGTCTTTTAGAGGAATCATGTCAAGTTGTTTTAGTACAGGTGGTAATATGGTCAAAGGCTTTTGTTACCTGGTTACTATATCATCCTAGCTGCAGAATGTAGAAAGTCTTGCAGTGGCAATAATGATAAGCTTGATTTGCCTGCTAGAATGTAGTTGTCATGGCCCAAGCGAGATGGAACAATAGCTCGAACAATGGTGTAGATGTCATTCGGATGAAGCAGGGGTTTCACTTTTTCTGCGGAGTGGAGAGAGGCTCTTGCAGCGGTTAGCAGCATGAGCAATTTGTCAGTTCATAGACAAATGGGTATCGATTCATAATCCCAATTATTAAACCTCGTTTAATGGTGTGATGACTGGAATGGGTGATTAACCATCAATGTTGACCTTGGATAGATAGTTCATTTTAAATTTAGACATGAGGATGTCCAATGAGGATCACTTCATTTGTTTCAGGATTTAACTAAAGGATGTTCTGAGGAAAAGGTGTGGAATTTTATTAGACCATTTTTTGTTGGAGACAATGTCTGATGGTGATGATATTTTTAGGTACCATGGTGGTTGTTTCAAGCTCATCAAATCTGTTATAAGCTAATTTCAGGTTATGCGGACTGTCTTAAATACTCACCAGTCCTTTGTGGTGGAAATTGATCTTGAGAATAGTACAGTTCATGTTGTAAGATAGTATGACCTCTGATCCTCATGAGGAGGAGAGAGAGGGAGAGAGAGAACACCTACCCGGCATCTGTGGCTGGAATAAATTTGATAAAGTTCGTTTTTTATTGCAGAGGTGTGTAAAACAATAGCAATTTTCATTGTGACTTCCAGGATCATATACATGATGACATTTGCATACTTTATCCTTGCTTTGTGGTTGTTCTGTGGGATAAAGGATGTAGCCGACCACGCTGGATCTCACCCTGTGGTGGCTGGACGTGGGCCAAGTGGGTGTTGGGTGGCAAATGAGGACATAGGCAGACATGAGAAGGGCATGCACGGGATTATGTGGGTATCAGCTAAGTAGATATCTTACCATCTGGAGAAGTCACTGGACAGGTTTAAGTGCTTACTATATTGCCTGATTCTGAAGGAGGTCTGAAAGAGGCATGGGAGAATGGAAAGTGATTGCCTAGGAATCAATAGTGGAAAACACCTTTGTTATAGGAAAGCCTGGTGTACAATGCAGTGAGTGGGAGAAACTCTGTAGGCTTCAAAAGGTTAGTTGTGTGGGTGCTGGCAATCAAACCAAATCAGATGCACCACCTCCACAACATGCCATCCTCCAACACTTGTCGTTTAAGTTCCATGTCACAGCCAACTTCACCATAAGAGGCACTCCTCTACAAACCACTGGGACCGCGCACCAACTTCACCAACACAATAACTGTCTTCCTCACACCACTCGCTCTAGACGCTAGCAATTACATCCTACTCGAAGCTTGAACTTCCATTTGGAAGACCACTCCGACCCCAACTCAAAAGAACTGATTGAAGATCTTGGAAGTCTGGACCTCACCCATTGAGTAAAGGGACCTACCCATGTCGCCGTACCCTATTTTCACCACATTCAACAAATTCGGAGTTGTCAGTCCCACACCAGTCTCTTGGAGAGACCACACCCACGTCAAGTTCAGCATTCCCGTTCCAGTCCACATGCACCACCACCAGACCATCCTGCCGAAACCTAATAAGGACTGGTAACCACTCATAACACCCACCAACTCGAACACAGCAACAACCTCTCCAAAGCCATCAAGAATAAAAAAAAAATAGAAATTGGATCAACTACTAAGCAAATCCTTGGCCCCCCTAAAACACAGTATTACAACAAAATCTAGCTCTCCAGCCAGTTAGTACATGGAGAAAAACAGACTTTTGAAACACTACTGCAAACAACTGGAGTGCAAATGGAGAATGAGCCAGAACAATACACACAGGAGCACTTTCAAATCTGCCCTGAGGCGTTGCCACCAAATGATCGGGACCACCAAACATGCCGCTCTACCGGACTACTTCGATACCAGCACCAACAGAAGCAAAGAAATCTTTGCCATTGTGAAGGATTTCACCTGACCAGTGGCTACCTCCATTTCAATCGCCCCCTTGCAGGACCTCTGCAACAATTTCTCTTAATTCTTCTGCAACAAAATCACTGCCACTTAAAGCAACCTCAACCCACAACTGGACCTGACAGACCTTGCCAAATGCCTCCTGATCTTAACCAAAGAAACAATACTAACCTTTGGCCTGTCATCAGCCCAGAAGAAATCACTGCTACCACGCAGTCCATCCATCAACTCGGGCCCCCATCGGACCACTGTCCCCACCACACCTACTCCAGAGGAATGCGACCCATCAGCGCCATGTTCACACCCATTCTGAATGCCTGCACTACTTCAGAGACTTTCCCAGCTGCTTGCAAATATACAACTGTCCTCCCATTGTTGAAGAAACCCTCTGCGGACCCTTCATCACTCGCCAACTACATACCGATCTCCCTGCTACCATTCCCGGCCAAGGTCTTAGAGAACATAATCAAGAGATGGCTCCCCGAATCCCTCAATGGCCACCAACTCCTCAACCCCGATCAATCTGTTTCCAGACCGAACTACAGGACTTAATCTACCCTCATTGCCGCCACAGATGACATCCGCATGACTTTGGACAGAGGAGACATGTCAGCCCTCGTCCTCTTGGACCTCTCCGCAGCATTTGACATGTTCTCCCACTCCATCCTCCTCTAAAGCCCACACAACATCAGAATTCAAGGAAAGGCACTCTGATGGATCAGCTCTTTCCTAACTGTAAGGACCCATTCAGTTAGCCTGGTAACGGACACCTCGAACACCTCTGACCTCATCTATGAAGTTCCACAAGGATCCTGCCTGAGCCCAGCCCTCTCAAATGCATATAGGATCCCTCTAGCCAGCATCATCTGTTCTCACGACAGCAATGTCCTCTCCTACCCTGATGTTTGGCAACTCATTCTCTTCCGCACAAAAAGACGCCCAGTGCCTGGATCAAGTTCAATGTCTGCAAGACTGAAATCACCCACTGGATAAGGACCAACGTTCTAAAGCTGAATAGAGACAAGCCTGAAACCATGATCTTTGGGAAGTGCACTTGACCATTAGAGCTAGGACCAACACCTACCCCTTCCACCCACTCCAAGAACCTCTGTATCGTCATAGACAGCAAACCTGACATGACCCCCCCAAGTCATTGCCATCACCGCCACATGCTTCCATACCCTGAAGATGCTGAGGAAGATTTGAAATAGCTTCCACTCAGCACCCAGAAAATCTGCAACCCACGCACTGATCACAAGCAAGCTGGACTACAGGAACACTCTTTATGCTGGGATCAACAAAAAACCCACCAGAAGGTGAAGACCATTCACAACTCGGTGGCCAGAATCACTGTCAACCTCTCATGCTGCACTCAAATGACACCACACCTGAAGGAGCTTCACTGGCCCGCCATACACAAGCGAGCACAATTCAAGCTCTTCACCCACACTTTCAGGCACTATAGAACACACCCAAAATACCTCAACAATCGCATCTGCTTTCACAAACCTTCTACACCTCCGCTCCTCTGGACTCCTACTTGTACATCTCCCGCGCATATGGAAAACCAGATGCAGCAGTCAGGTCTTCTCCTACATCACTCCTGCTGCCTGGAATGATCTGCCACTATACATAAGAGCCTCCTCCTCACTTCTCGAGTTCCACTATAAGCTGATGATCTGGCTTTTCGAGTAGTCCCACTAGGCCCGAGGTTTGACTATGCTCACTCCTGCTCAGGGCCAGGATACCATCCGGGGTGATAGTGCGCTCTACAAATCTGCATAACATAACAGAAGATAACATAACAAATTGGATGGATGACTCGAGGCATGACGAAGATGAGCTAGTGGGACCCATGCTCCCATAAGCTCTCCATTTTGGATGACTCAGTAAAATATTTTTTAAATTAATCACTGGTTGGTACACTGAATCCATTTCATCAGTTATTTTTATGGCTGACTGTTAGATGGCTACCAAACATATTCATATCAGTTTCAGTCCCCACCAAAATGGGACAGTGAAGCTGAACTAGTTGGGCAGTTCCCTTCTGAACAGAAACCCTGTGAATTTGATGTAAGTTGAAACTAAGTTTGGGAAGATTGAGTTTAGCCTGTAAAAATACAGTGATAGATACACGTATGTTGATGTGAGATTTGGGTGCCATGGTAGAACATATGTAGTGGCTATAAGTGGGGTGGAGGGCATCTATAGGAGGGTCAGTGTAAGTAAACCAGCTGGCACAGACGGCAGACAAATCAAATTGCAATCATCAGCTAGAGATGTTGAATGACAGTTGCATTTACAGATGTAGTTCCTGTAGAGTTATGTAGTGTTAAAAAAGTAACCTTCAGGATGAAATGGAATAGGTTACATCAATACTGCATGTTATTTTGGGACAAGCAAAGAGAAAGGAGATGTAGGATGTTAACAGATGCAGTGAGGTAGGTGTGGGTAATAAATAGTATGCCGAAGGCAGATATTTGACCAGTGAAGTTCTTTATGGAGTTAGTGTTCACACAATTTGCTTGGAAAGAGTCAGACAATTGAGAGATCTACTGGTGCAACTTACGACAGATGCTCATATTCTCAGAGCAACACGCAATCTGATGATTGTTATTGTTAAGTGTTTTAGTGCAGGCGAAAGCTTGGCGATACGTGTGCAGGGGCAAAGTTTGATATTGAAGTAGGTCGTCAAAGGGGCTAAAAGGTCACTTGCTCTTTTGAGGCCCTATTTAGGTCTAAGCCTACCAGACAGTGCAACTGTCTGGTTTGCTAATGACATCTTGGGGACATTCAGAAAGCTTCCTTGGGAATGCATTGCGCCCATTGCTTACCATTGGCTTTGTGGTTTGTAACTCACATTAGCTTGCTTTCTATGTGCTGGTTTTATTTGTTTTAGGCTGTCCAGGTTGAGTTTGTCCCTTCCCTTGTCCAAACCCTATTTACAGTATTCTTCCACCAGTACTGAATTTCTGTAAACAGGCCTATAAATCGTAATCTTATCTTGTCACATTTGCTGTGCATTCAAAGACAGGGGTCAGATGTCCGGCTCAGTCTTCCAGGGAGATTGGTGTTTACTTTTCTTTCTCTGACTTCAAGGTGAGAGGATTTGTGTGACAATCGTGCTAGGTTCCCATGTGAAACGAGAGGCAGAAGGATGTTTTTTTTTCTAGCTGGTTACTCTGGGTGTGCTGTGCGATGTTATTTTGTTTTCTAGCACAAAACAAAATTTAAATGTCTATAAATGAACTGTGTAGATATTTCAGAATAAGGAAAGCACAAATGAAGCACATGTTTTGGTAATTGTGTAGTGTGGTGCAAATAAATACCGTAATATGGCCAAACCAAATCAATACATTAGGTGATAACATTTCCACACATCATTTGTGCGCTGTATACCTTTATCAGTAAAACTGTATGTCTGTGAAAATGTAATGGTCATTTCGGTGGAAGATGTGTTGTCTGTAATGGCAGTGCGCGACCACACCATGCATACTCTACTTTACCCCACTCCACTCTAATTCACTCTACTCTGAAAGAATGTACTCTACGCCGCTGCACTCTACGCCGCTGCACTCTACGCCGCTGCACTCTACGCCGCTGCACTCTACGCCGCTGCACTCTACTCTATACTACGCTACACTACTCCACTGCTCCACTGTTTGCCACACCACTCTGACACTCTACTTCACTCTATACCCTTCCACTCTACTCCCTCCACAACACTCTACACTGCTCCACTCTATGCCACTCAACTCTACACCACTCTATGCCACTCCATGACTCTCTACGCCACCCCATAACACTCCACTCTCCTTTACCCCACTAACTTTTAGCCATGCTGAACAGCAGCCATGCTGGTGTACAACATGGCTAAAACATACTGGCAAAGCCAATAGCTTTTGCATAGGCGAGACTTATTGGCTTTGCCAATGCTTGTCATGCTTTATGGAGGTCTGCTCCTGCTGTTTTACGAAGCACCTGTTTCCTCATTCCTGCAAAGGAGTAGTTGGCTTAATTTCTCTGTTGCAGCTGCTCCTAGTTTTCCAGTGCATCTTGTCTTCTAAATGAAGAACCAAGTTCCTTTTCTGGAAAATATTTAATCACACCATGAAAAATTGTACGTGTCATGAGACATTGCATCTTGAATCACCACAGACTTGCCATGCTCTGCCCCATAGTGCCCGCCGCACCAAAAACATCTGCAGATCTATTTCTTGAATGTCCACAAATACCGTTTCGTTCTGCAGTGTGACATCTTCCTTTGATTTTTAGGTGCACTTATTGGACAGGAGTTTCTACTTTAATTGTTTCCATGTATGACTTTCAGATTATTAAATCCTCAGCTAGTGCTCGTACATTTTTAATTTATGCTGTGCTTCAAAACAAATATAGTTATAGAGAGCTGTCAAACATGTTCTTATCTATTTCCCTTTCCCTTTGAAGTAACACTGATGTTTTAACTATATTATATTTGCTTGTTTCCAGGCACATATCCCACTTCATGCACAATGTTCCTTTTCCTTCTCCTCAAAGACCAAGAATTCTTGTCCAGGTAACAAAGGCTTTTGAATATTTTACCCTTAGTGGTGCATGTAGTGACACACATTTTTTACAGGACCACTTTTGGCTTTATATGTAGTTGTCCATTTAAGTGTAGTTTTCAGTTTATATAAATATGGTAGCAAATACTGAATATGTGACATGACATATGAGTGAAATTAACAGGATGCATCTTCGTGGAATTCAAATACAGTTTGTAAATTGAATTAGCAATTTTCAGCTTTTTTCAATAATGTAACTCCATAAAATATTTTAACAGGAAATGTGCAGTAAGACGTAAAGAAAAAGTAAGACATCCTAATATTGTCCATGCACCAACGTGAACTGATGGATGGAAAACAATACACCCTAGTTCGTATTTCTTTATGGTTGCTCTATTCTCATGATGTCCTACCTTGCTACTGTTCAGCCATCAGTCATTTTTATTGAAGTTTATTATTTCAACGCAGAGGATGGATATTACCACATTTTGTATGCTTGAATTTTTTGCTACGTCAAATTGCAACACAAGATTCCCAATCAGCAGTTGCCATTAAGCCCCTACCTCAGTAACAATCCCAACTCCGACCTCTGCAACTGAGACCTAGCTACACTCAACAAGTTCTTCTCTCAAACAGTGCGGACATACAAGTAGTCCAGTGCAAGGCTAACTAACGCAGGTTTGCGTATATACACCATATTATTCCAAAACGTTGTCAACTATGGACAGCACCAAAGAATAAATTAACCATATTTGTAGAGCAGAACCGCTGCCCTTAGGGGTGTCAGTGTGTTAAGGTATCAGGCTGAGAAGGCAGAAGAGTTAGTAAGATTGTACTTGATAACCCTTGTGAACCCACTTTTCCCCAGAATCTGTCACTGCGTATATGGTCAGTAATGAGTAAGAGGTCGAGGGTGTACTGCAAAGAATTTTGTGAAACGATTTGTGTCCTTGTGCATATGTCATAATGCTCTTTGCTTTGATAAGAACCTTCCCACACTGCCCCTTACTTAGGTATGTCCTTTTCGCTAGCATCTTGGCATATGTGAGCCTGTTAAATCTGACAAATATTTTTAGCTTTGTGAGGAACTCTGTTGTGAATAATCAAGGATCCAACTCCAATCCCATCCTCGTCGCCAAAATATGTGAATAATCAAGGATCCAACTCCAGAGTATCTTTAGGTAGTATTTATTATGATGGTAAGTTAAAGATTAGAAGTACAGAGGGCCCCACCAATAGCAGCCTTCCTGCTGCTCAGCCCATACACCAACTGACAGCCTCACTCATCCAACATTCCACAGCATCATCCACACCAACATTCCACACCACACTCACACTGGCTGAGCAGCAAGTATAACAAACTCCCATTATCAGAATATTCTTTTCTAGGTGCGTCCGTGTCATACACCCTGTTCTTGATTTGGAGCTGGTTGAAGCACGCCGCCTCAATAATTTCATATTATTCCCTGCCTTATCAAAAGCCTTATTAGTACTTTGAGACACGTTCCCTACCGTGAGGGACCTCCCTCTGCCCCCCCCACAGTCTCTCTTATTTAGAAATGAAGTGTTTTAATGATTAGATCATCCCAAGTTGGTGGTGCCCCTGGATTCCTCACATAGGTGGGAGTTTTCCATATTTAGGACTTCAGTGAGTGTTACTACGATGGAATCCGGGAATTATAAGTAAGCAAATTCCTCATTTGCACGGTCTCCCCATGAGCTTTAACTTATTCTGTAAGGTCTTGTTTAGGACTTCTTTCAAAGATCTGTGTGGGTATTTAACAAACCATTTCATATTTCCTTTTATGCTACAGCATCAGGACAATCTTACATTTAAATGTCGGATATAGGTGACTTTTCAAGGGTGCCAGTGGAAATTTAGTTTTTGTGTCGTGTTTCGTAATCCGCTAATTTTTCAGGTGTTTACAGTCTGTGTGCTACCCACTCATCTTCTCCTAAATTTGACTTTTTTTGTTCTGTTTGAATCCATGGTTCCCCTGAAATGGATCTTCCCCAGGTTCATAACCTACAGATTATTCCACACTACTATGTGAAAATTACCACTTTTTGAATTTTTCATGATTTAAACACGTTTTATGTTTTGCATTTTTAATTTGTTTTTGCAAATATTGCATATAAGATGAGACAAACCGAAAATGCAGCACAGCCAAACACTATATTCATTCATAGCTATTTAAAGCATTTTTCTGTAGTTAGTAGGGATGACTTCTGGACACATGGACAAGCTCTCGGGCAGCCATTTGACTTTGGTTATTTTTTCTGACTTGGAACACCTTTGTGATTTCACAAGTTCTTGCTTTGAAAAAGGCATTTTGTTCCTGTTTTTTTTTTTTTTCCAACATCCTTTTGCAGTCCTGTCTGAGGTAACAGCCTTTTCTTTTTCCCTGAGGTGCCAGGTTTCTTTAAATTACTATTGCCAGTTTGATAGGAAGATGTATTCTGAGGACTGCACCAGCATGCAGGCATAGTCTCAAAATTAAACCCAGAACTGGCAAGGAAAGGCAGTTGAAGTTATTTTGACTGCAGGAGTCAAAAGGCCCTTGGCCTTTCAGACCTTCAACTGTACTCTCAATATCTTACTTGAGACTCGGGATGGATTTGTGCCCTAAAAGTGTCTTGGTAGAAGTATGCTCCTTTCTCTACCTCTCCATATGCAGCCTCCTCGTTTGAGGTGCATGATTAGCTTTCTGACATTTCCTACTCTCCATCCTGTCTAGAAGATTCTTTTTGTGTACAGAGGTTCTCACCAGTGCCGATGTCAGTACATACTATACCGACAATTGTTGGTGCTGACCAACCGTTCTGTGCTGAGTGATTGATATACAGTTGGCCTCGGTACAGGGTTCTTTAATATCAAGCAGTTTAACACCAAGTACTTCGGCCCAGGGAGCTAAAGCTTGAGGCCAGCTACCTTATAACAAGGGACCATTGCTATGTGCATCTCCTGGGTGTGGAAATTCAAGTGCAGGTTCTCGTCTTTCCCACTTGCATGGGAGGGATGTAGAGTGCTGATTAGGGTGCTGTAAGGTTAGGATCCCCATGCAGCATGCCAAACCTTAGAAGTGTTTTCTTTTTTAGACTCTGGATGTTCCTGCTATGCTGAGAGGGTCCATTACGACTGTTGAAGAGTTTTTGGACTAAGTCAATATGTTTTTTCTTACACCAGTCTATCAAGTCCTTGTACCAGACAATGGATTGCAAAAACAAGTTGCCCACATTAGACCCTGTTCTTTAGGATTTATCCCTGTAAATTCCTTGGTTGCATCTTTGGTGGTCAGGAAATTCCAGGGAAAAATTGTAGACTGTGATCCCTCCAAAGATATGGAGAGTAAATGCTTGGTCATTTTGGGCTAGAAAGTTTGCACCTTAGGAAGACTTTACATTCAGATGGTTAGTACTGCCTGTAGGTTGGAAATGAGCAAATGAGACAAAATGTAGTCCTTATTGGGGTTCCTCTTTGCGGAAAGAGGGTGGAAGTAGAGACAGTCTTGATTGAAGGTCAGTCAATTTCACATCAGCTGATAAGTTCTTCTGCGGACTTAGCAGATTTGTCTGCTTCCCAAGGGAAGTATGACATTGTCTTCAGGAGGAGGAGGAGGGGGGGGGGGGGAGGTGAGGGGAGGTTGAAGCTTAAATGCGTATTGCTGGCCTTCCCTTTTCTGAGAAATGGAGGGACTGGTTGAGGAGCTCCCACAATCACTCAATCTCTAGGGGATTAAAAGATCTAGTTGACTGTAAATTGTGATCCAAAACGCCACCCCTAATCTTAATCTAAAGTTTTTTTTAACAATCAGATAAATTTGAGGGAAGGCAGCAATACAACTCCCAGCTAGGTCAAGAATGGAGTTGGCTCAGCAGCGTATGCTATCCGTATTGCAAGGCAGAGGTAGAAAGCTAGGTTTATAGGGCTCGATGTACATACAACTGGTCACAACTTGCGGTCAGTATGTTTGCAACCAGTGTGGTGATTTATAAAGCGACCTATGTACTAATAAGTCGTTTTACAAATTTCCTATTCGTAGTGGGTCGCAATTCGACCTACCTCATGAATATTAATGAGATAGGTTGCAATTTGTGACCACTAGGATTTGCTGCCATCACCGGGATGGTGGCCTGCTGGGGTCAACAGATCACCTGTCTGTGATTGCTTTTAAATAAAGCAATCTTTTTTAAAAAATGCTACCCATTTAACTTAAAGGAAAACGGGATGTGTTTAAAAATAAAAAATCAAATGTTAATTTTTTTTATTTTTAAACATTCTCAAAAGTGAAAGGGTCCCATTTGCGAATGGGTTACCACCAACTTTGAGTAGGTGGTAATGTACGAATGTTTTGCGACTGCATTTGGGTCGCAAAACATTATACATACCACTACGATTTGGTTCTTGGAAGGGACGTGCTGAACGCGTCCCTTCCAAATACTGAATAGTGATCAGGTCGCAAACCCGAATTGTGATCCGGTAATGTGTTTGCGAATCGCAAGTTGGGTTTGATTTTTTTTTTTTTTTAAATTTTTTTTTTAAACAAACTTTATTTGGTTTGACATAAGATTCCAGATGACAACAAGATCTCTTGTGCTTCCTTGTTCAGGATCGTAATTCACCAATTCGTTATACAGCTGTTACAATAGTAGGTAAAAGGGAATAGTGATCACTACAATTCTCATAATTCCCCCCACCCCGAACAATCCTCGAAGCATACAGCTATTAGTGTTCGATCTTGGATCCTCGATCTTCTGTACGTGTCTTTATTCTAGATTTTAAACCCCCCTACCCAGAACAGCCCCCGCCCTCCCCTCAGGCGTGTCACTGGTATACAGAACTCAGGCTTGTAACCCCTTACTACTCCAGTTTAGGTTGTACAGTAGGTCTGAGTTAGCGCTACAGGATCCCTCGACCAGTGAGGACGGCATCGTGCTATTTCTAGAGACCCCCTCCCTGGGGCCCTGTCGTATAACTCAGATGACTGTATTCTAACCTATTCCTGCTGGGGGCTCTTCTAGTGGTTCCTCCTCCCCATCGGCATCTGGGGTCTTAAGTGCCAGAACTAAAGCTTCCCATGCTGTTGCTGTATCTAAAGCCTTCTCACTCCCCGTCCTTTTAGCTATTTGCAACCTGATTATTCCCTCACATGCTGCCCACTTAATGAGTTCCTTCTTCCATCTGGCTGTGCTTGGACCCCGTTTTGCTTTCCAGTGCATGATAATGTCTCTTTTGGCTAGGAGTAAGCCCATATCTAGAAATTTGCTAGTGACTTTATTTTTGGATGTGTGCGGGAATCAGTGCAACAAGCAGTATTTGAAGGATGCCTCAGTTTCCCTGTCAGTGATGTCGGCCAGTACCGTAATCACCTCCTCCCAGAAATTACCCAAAACTGGGCAATCCCAGAACATGTGTTTGCGCAAGTTGGGTTTGATACAGTAGAAAAAGCCTTTTTGTGTTTGCATACAGCCCGATTCTGCGAATCGGGCCGATTGCAACTGCAAAAAAGGCTTCGTACATCTAGGCCTAAGTTGTTGTAGATGGCCTGTGTAGGAGGCTGGCTTAGTATATGGTGCACACTCCCCAGGCAACCCTTGTGGTGATTTAAGTGGTCTTTGATAACCATAGAAAGCTCTCAAAGTGGTAGCTGTGGAGAGCAGCCTTCAGGCTTATCTTGAAGGAGGGTAAAGCAGCTTGTTTTACCACATTTAATCGACAGTGTAGATTAGATGAAAAGAACCACACAGTGTTTTATAAAAATAAGTATTTATTACACAACAAAATCACGAACACATTGGTATATCTCCTACCCGGATATCTTCACAATACACACAGGAATACTTAAAAATAATCAGGTAAGTAGCACAAATATACACTAGTCTCTAGAGGAAGACCAAAACATTATCTAAGAAAGTGGAATGCGAACTGCAAAGGAGAACAGGACTTAGACCAGGGGACTCGGTGGAGCTGGGGACACAAAGAACCACCCAAGGTAAGTACCCAGGAACCCCACAGAGGCTGTGTGCAGAGTGGAAACACAGCTGTGTGCCCAATGGAAGTCCATGGAGAAGTTGCAGTTGCAGTTTTAAAGAAGGTGGACCCTTCCCAGAGGACCCCAAAGAAACCCTTTGGAAGACAGAAGGTTGGAGAGCCACCCCAGCACTGGATGCCCCAGGAACCAGGTTACCTGCACCAGGGGAGCCGGGTGCATAGGGGTGAAGTGTCGTCGGAACCTGCCGAAGACGACAATGAGAGAATTCAAAGAAGATGCTTCTGGAGAAGCCTGTAAAGGAGTCCAATAGAATCCAAAGGTGTTTCTTGAAGAGGAGAACCTGCAAGCAGAGGGGACAGAGTCTATGCCACTTGGAGGTGACCAGGAGACACGGAGCACAATGCCCACTGATGTCTAGAGGTTCAGGAGTGAAGACGGTGACTTTGTCGCTGCAGCTGTGAGGACCAGGCGATGCTGAGGAAGACCAGGAGCTGTGCACGAGCTGTCCCACGTCTGATGTCTGTGTCTAGGTGGTCGGTGTCCGGCGGGAGTACAAACAAGCCTTGGTAGCCGCAACTGGCGTGGAGAGCGAAAGGATGCCAACGTTGGGACCAGCAAGGTCCAAGTGACTCAGCAAGTGCAGGAGAGTCAGAGCAGGCCCCGAGCAAGCAGGGGAGCCCACTGAAGCAAAGGAAGACCCTCAGGAGGACCCACAGGCCGAAGGCACAGGAGTCGCAAGAGGAAGTGAAGCAGCTCACCAAAGATGGAGGCCCCCGGTGCAGAAGATGGTGAGGACGCTGATCTTCGAGGGATGAGGTGCTGGAGGCTGGAACTTTCTGTAGCCCAAAGATCTCTGGAGTGCAGAGCCAATAAGCCTTGGCAACAGCAAGTCTGTTTGGTCCCAGCGACTCCGTCGTGGAATACTGGCCTCAAAATTGCAGAGAAGACAGGTCAAGCGTCTAGGGAGCTGCAGAACCACCACCTGTGTTGCTGGGCCTCGGGAAGTCTGCAGGATGACAGGAGCAGCACACTGGTGAGTTTCGTTGCGGTGCCTGCAGATGCAGGGGAGTGACTCCTTCACTCCAAGGGAGATTACGTTCGAATGACCTTGATGCCCACAGGCCTTCTGGTAAACCTGGATGAAGCACAGACGCAGACAATGCAGAAGACTTGAACAGCTAGAGCAGGTGCAGCAGGAGTCTTCATTGATGTAGTCTCGGTTCTAGTCGAAGTCCAAGGAAATCCAAGTGTCCAGACAGTTGAAGAGTGTCTTGGTTTCAGAGGTGAGTTTTGTTCCATGACGAATCTAAGGACCCACCCACAAGGGAGCCCTTAAGTACCGTAGGGAAAGGGTTGGAACGACTCGGTGGAGGTGGTGGTAGGGGTCCCTCCCAGAGGAGGGGCTCGACAAAGGGGAGTATACTCCCCTATTCTTTGTCCAGTTTCGCTCCAGAGCGGGAGCCAAGGGTTCCTGAAGTGGCTCAAACCGGAGTATGCAAGGAGTGCACCAAATGTGCCCTTCAAACCTGTCTGGGGGCGCTGGAAAGCGCCCAGATTCCCAATACACCAAGTCTTGTCTGGGAGGTTGTCACACCTCCCTGTGACAGGAAACCTATTGTTCTACCTCCCCCTGCTCGAGATCAGCTCAGCATCTGGAGGGCAGAATCGTGTCTGTGGTCGGCAGCAGCACTAGCTTGCTGGCAGACCCTGAAAGGCCGTTGCCGGGAGTACAGCAGGGTCCTCTAAGGAGCCCCCCCAGTACATGGGATCATACTTCCAGAATCAGTGTTGGGGTATGATTCCAACATGTTTGATGCCAAACATGACCAGGTTTGGTGCCGCAATTATATAGTTTGACATCTTAATGACTGATGCCCACTATATATCTTAAAGTGGCTGACTGCACTTACAAAGCCTGGAGAATTGACTCTGGGGTTTGTAGTGGTGTCCTGCTCATGCAGGGGCACCCTCACACTTGTATCCAAGCACCCTGCCTTCAGGACTGAAGAGCCTGCCATAGGGATGACTTATAGGTTTTATGTGCAGTGACCTCAGATGTAAGGAAATTTAAATCTGTCTTGAGGGGTGCAAGCACCATATCACTAGGCTGCAATGGCAGGCCTGTAGTCACAGTTTAAGCGGACTCCCATGGGTGGCACAATACATGCTGCAGTCCATGGGAGCCCCTGCTGTACCTAATCCCTGGGTACCTCCGTTCCATATACTAGGGACTTATAAGGGTACACCAGTAGCCAATTGTGGAGGTGCCAAAGTACTTACCAGAGCCAATGTAGGGGAGAGAGCAGAGATGCTGGGGTCCTGATTAGCACAAACCCAGCAAACTAAGTCAACAACATACTGACATCTAGCAAAAAAGTGAGGGTAACCATGAAAGCAGATCCTACTTCCCTACAACCTGGAAGTAAAATTCATTGCTTCTACATTGGGCATGCTCTGTTCTGTACATTAGTCCACAGCGTTCTGTCCCTACTAACTATCCTGTGCATGTTGCAGTGTAAGCTTGAACTGCAGTTTTAGGTCACTCTGGTCTAGCAGACAACCATAGACCGTCCTCACAGATTAGACGTCCCCATAAATGTAGCTAAATCCCAACTTGAGCCCCTCTAAGTACAACCCTTCCTCTAGGCTACTCTAGACTCAAGGGTGGGAAAAGCTTATCGCAGTCTCACCAGGTTGAAAGTATTCCAGAGCCTGCTGCCGCTTTTTCAGCCGGACTGTCAAGTAACGGTCAGGACAGTGATGCGCTTGCTAGGCATGATGGCATACTACATCGCTGTAGATCTTCATGCAAGATCACACAAGTGTCCCTCACAACAGTGCTTAGCGGCACTAGTGGTCTCAAGCGGAGAGTCTATGGGATGATCTAGTGTTGATTTGGGCCATACACATCGCTCTATGCAGTGGTGGAAAACAACTTATTGCAGGGTTGGCCTTTTCTAGACCCAGTTCCGCAAGAGACCATTACTACAGATGCGTCGCTCACCAGATGGGGAGCACACCTACAAGATCATACAATGCAGCAGGGTCTTCACGTCAACCACCTGGTGTTGCTGGCTATCCAGCTTGCTCTACAGGCATTCCTTCTACTCGTTCACCAAAAAGTCATGTTAGTCCAGACGAACAACACTGCAGCCATGTTTTACCTACAGAACCAGGGGGCACACACTCTCACCAGCTGTCTGCTTTAGCCCAGAGCATCTGGCAGTGGCCGATAGATCACAAGGTGCATCTGGTCATCCAGTAAATTTCAGGTCTGGACAACGACTTGAGAGACCTGTTCACCAGGATGCATCAAATCCATGAGTGGGACCTCCATCCCCAGATTCTACTCCCTTATTTCCGGTAGTGGGGTTTTCCTCAAATTGATTTGGTTGCCCCCTCTGAAAATACGTAACTGCCCAAATTTTACCACCAGGTTACCACACCTACAATCTATGGGCAATGCACTATGGATGAACAAGTCAGGGATATTTGCCTACGTTTTTATGCCTTTCCCGCTCCTACCATTTGTAGTCCACAGGCTGATGCAGACATCCCTTACTCTCATCTTAGTAGACTCAACTTGGGCGAGCCAGCCATGGTGCTCCACTCTGCTAGAGCTCTATCTAGTTCCCACAAGTAGCTCCCAAACAGGCTGGAGCTTCTCACACAAAACCACAGCGCACTCTGGGGCACCAATCCTCAGCACCTCAGCCTTGCAATTTGTCTCCTGAAGTCTGAGTTTGGTTATCTCAACCTCTCGGACGAGTGTATGTCTATTTTTTGTGAAGCACCCAGGCCTTATACCAGGACCGGTTATGCAGCCAAATGGAAACATTTTTTGCACTATTGTCTACCCAAACATATCAATCCAATTGCACAGTTGGTACAAGACATTGTCTGTTACCTGCAGCAATCAGACCTCATCTACACTTTCATTTGCTTACACCTGGATGCTGTGGCTGCTTACCTACAAGGTAGGCAACATACTTCGCTCTTCAGTGTACTACTCATTGTGACCTTCATGGAAGGACTTAAGAGGGTTATCCTGATCCGGACGCCTCCTGCTCCCGTGTGAAATCTTAACATCATTCTTCCTAGGCCCATGGGACCTCCTTTTGAGCCACTTCACTGATGCCCCCTGCTATTTCTTTTGTGAAAAGTAGCTTTCCTTGTAGCCATCTCTTCCCTAAGAAGGGTCAGTGAGATATATGCTCTTACCTTGGAAGAGCCTTTCTTCCAGATTCATCATAAGGTCGTTCTCGGAACCAACCCCAAATTTCTCCCCAAAGTGGTCTGCAGCTTCCATCTTTATCAGACACTTCAGTTAAGAGTCTTTTTTCCACATCCAGAATCTGTAGCGGAACACATTTTACATACCTTAGATGTCAAAAGGGCGTTAATGTACTACGTTGACAGAACAAAACCATTTTGCAAGACACAACAACTATTCGTGTCCTACTCTAAGCCACTATCAAGACTCTGGTTGCACGATGGCTTGTCAAGTGCATTCAGACTTGTTACGCTAAAGATAAAAGGTCCCTGCCTGTTCCTCCAGACCCCATTCCACTTGCAAGAAAGGGGCTGCTAGGGCATTCCTTGGGAACATATCATTAGCGGACATCTGCAAAGCAGCTACTTGGTCCACTCCTCACACTTTTACTAAGCACTACTGTGTGGATGTCCTGGCTAGACAACAAGCTAGAGTTGGCATGGCTGTTCTACGCACAGTCTTCTGCAGTGTTTTTAGGCTAAGCCAACACCTTTGAGAAGACTGCTTTACAGTCTGTAAACAACATGTGTATTTACATTTACGCATGTCACGAACAGAAAATGTTACCGACCCTTCAAGCATCTGTTCGTGGCATGTAGTGCTGTAGGATCACATGCACCCACCCTCCTCTCTGGTCACCTGGAGTCTGTTGCAGATGATTTTATCTTTATCCTTTACTTCACATGGTCATCTTTACTGTATCTCTCTGCTCCTTCTATATCTCGCCTTCGTGTGGAAAAACAATCCAACTATGGAGCCGATGCCCATGCGCCTTACGTACAATAGGTAGTCACCACACCTCTTGACTCGAAAATACTTCTTCAAACAAAAACAAGTTGCACACATCTGAGCCCAACACTAGATGGCAGGAGTATGCACAGCATGTGAAATCTTAATATAGCACTACAAGAAATATTTTTTTTTTGTGTTGGTGATGCAGAGGTGAGTCAGATACTATGAAACTAGCGTACTGCCGTTTGGGCTACTCTAAGGCATACTTCTATATTATCGCCTGCATTGTTGCAGACTGGCTACTGCGTATTATATTTCCACAACTTCTAAGTACTAGGATGGAGCAGTTTTGGGTTTTTATGTATTTTATAATTCCATTGGTATGCTCAGCTCTCACCCATGTCTAGGCAACATTGTTTTTCTTTTTCCCCTGTGCCACTAATTTTCAAAACATGAAGTGGACATGATGCCTTGATATGTGTTTTAAGGTAACATTTTATAAGATGCTTTAATCGTTTTTTCATTATTTTCTCCAGCTTTCTGCTCATGATGCCTTAATCATGTCACAACCCGTTTCTACACCTCTGCCCCTCAGGTAAAATATATATGTTATATGCTTGCTTTTCTTTTGCTAATTTGTACATAATGTGAACTTCCTGTTGCCTCTTCTGTCCAAGGCGTTTATGCTGTTGACCTGTGACCTCTTTTATAACTTAAATATAGTAAAAAGCAATGGCTGGAATGCTTGAATTAGTCTCAGCCACTGGCAATTACCCAAGGTCGCATCCCAGTCCATTATTTTGCACCCCATGCCACCTCAGTTTGTACCCAGCCAAAAGGCAAACCAGTCTTGACCCTGCTCCAGTGGGAAGAGTCCAGCCCGAACTGACTGGCCTCCCTAAACCGGAATACTAGTAACCCAGAACCAGTTTTGCCCTAGTTAGGGCTCATCAGCCAGGTATAGCTTGTTCAGGACCAGTTTGGCCCTAGTTGGGGTTTATCAGCCAGGTCTGGGCATACCAGTCCCATTTAGGGCAGCACACAAAAGTATACAAAAAAGTAATGGATGGAATGCTTCAGTTAATCTCAGCCACTGGTAATTGCTCATACCGCATCGCCGTCCATTATTTTGCACACTATGCCACCACAGTTTGGACCCAGCCATATGCAAATCAGTCTTGAGAATGTTCCATTGGGAACAATCCAGCCTGAACTGCCAAGCCAAGTCCTTCCTAAACCGGAATACAAGCAACCTAGGACCGGTTTTGCCCTAGTTATGGGTCATCAGCCAGGTATAGCTCAATTCCAATGACAGTGTGCATGGGACTATATCACATTAAATTAACCCTCCCTTCCACAGCATTAAAATCAAAAAGGTGCAATTATGTCTTGGGATCAACATGTTTCGACACTTTACTATGTCCACTCTGGGCTCTGCATTTATCAGGTGATCTGAAAACCTTACCATATAGTTAGGGTAACTTTGCAAAAGATACATTAGTTCCCAGAAGCATAACATAGGCATGGTGATTTTCTTGTCTGCGTCTCTGCATGGTCACCTGAGAATAGATAACAAGAATGACATAATTGTAAAAAGAACAATATGCACATCATCCAGTTGTGGACCCTATGTTACGTAGAATAGATTATAGTTATAGCATTCATTGTGTTGCTATACCTCAGGTTGTTATGGCACAACTTATGTACTCCTATAAGGCTTTTTGCCTCCTGAGTTAAACATGGCAGGTTTGTTTAAATGGCAAAGATGTAAAGTCCTGGTACGCTCACCTCAGTTTGGTCACAGGTGAGTATTTCTCATATCTACTAGGCTGTGGAGAAGGGAGAGTAAACTCCGAATTCTCTAGCAAAAGTGATGTTTGCTTTATAGTACAATCATGAGCATTATGCTTACTAATGGAAAAATCATGTGTCCTGGGGGTTTCTTCCCCATCATTATACTGAGAATTCATTGTATGTAGACTTCCAGAATACAAGTGGGCTAGACACATCTTCTGAAACAGAGCTAGACTCACTGCCTCGACCACCAGCAGAAGAAATTTCTTCATTTGCCGTGTAAGTTCAGAGGGCAGCTGAAGCCCTAAAGTTGCAGTTACCTGCTTTAGAGACAAAAACAAATGCTTTGACTGAGATTCCTCATCTAGGGCATTATTTATTTGATCGTTTATTACCATTTAATTTAGCCCTTTCTGATGCTTCTCTGGCTACATCGTTTAAGCCATCCTCATTCCCACCAGTCAGTCGACCTATGGTAAGGCGACAGACAAGCCCTTGGTTATTCAGGTTTCCTAACTAAGCTCCCAACAGCATAGAGCCTGATTGGATTAACCTTGCTTGTCAAGGATTTCCCAAATTCCTTTCCAACTAACACTCTAGATAGCAAATCAAAAAGGATTGATGCTTTAAGAATGGGAGTATTTTCTGTGGGCAGTCTAGCACTCAGATCTATTAATGCAGTTTGCCTTCAGGGAAGGCACACCCATGCACTGTAGAACATGGTCAATGACATCTTGCTGGGCGTCCCGGAGGACCTCATGGCGTCACTAGCTCAAACTATACAGGATGGTCAGGACATGGTCACGTTTGTACTCCGAGCCAGTCTGGACTTTACAGACTGTCAGCAATGTTATTAGTATCATTGCCTTGATTGGGAGGTGTTCCTGGATGCGAGTTTTCTGGTAATGAGCAAGCGTGCTTTGATGTACATGCCCTTCGATGGCTTCAGGCTATATGGAGAAAAGGCTGAACAATTCAAGAATAGTTGTGCCACGGCACAATCCTTGCCGCTATGAATGCCTGCTAAGCAATCTCCCACCAGTATAGAAAATCCATACTTTTCCAGTGCAGTAGTTGTTAGACAAAGCTAGTCTTCCCAAGTTGTACTGCACCAGCCAACCCAGCACTTTCCAGGCAGTGGAAGCGGCACAAATTGTACCAGTTGAATTAATCAGGGACATCAACCCTTCAACTCTTCCTCCTCTGCTGCAGCGGCCACACTCTACTTTAATTTGCCCTCCCACGCTTGGTTAGTTGGAAAGAGAATATGGCATTTCCTCTCAGGTTGGAGAAACATCACGTCAGACAGATTGATCTTGCAGATCGTTCAAATGTCTCTGTCCTGCCCTTCATTCTCACCACACCCCACTTCCCTCCCTCACTAAAGTGCCATTTAGAGCAACTCTCTGCAAGTCTGATGCAGGAAGTCAACCTTTTGTTGTCCAACGTTTGTATCGAAAGAGTGCTTGACTAGGAGAAAAGGGGCGGATACTACTCCTTTTTACTTTTTCGTTCCAAAGAAGAACTGAGCCTTCTGCCCTATGTTGAACCTCTGAACACCTTTCTAAGAAAGGAAAGTCAAAATACTTTCTCTGGCTTAGATTTTGTCAACCCAGGAGACTTGATGATGTGTTTTGACTTGCAGGCCGCATATTTACATATACGTGTCCTGTGGTCTCAGTTATTTCCTGCAGTTCAAGTTGGGCCGGTAGCACTTTCAATTTAATGTGCTTTCTTTCAGCCTTACCTCGACCCCTTCTGTGTTCATGAAATTGATGTGGTGTTTGTCTCATCTTCGGAGGTAAGGAGTATACGGAGTCCTGTACCTCAAAGACTGGTTGCTAAAGGTAAGCTCACAACAGTCCGTGGTAGATCACCTCTGAACAAAGACTGGAGTACTTACATTTATTTATTTTCAGAGTTTTATATAGCGCAAACTTGACCCGAATGTATCGGGTATCAGAGCGCTTTACATGAGAACCAGTTGCGTTACACAAGGATATATTCATTTTTGTTAGGCACGGGGATATTAAGTGATTTGCCCAGAATCACAGGATGTTGAGCGTCGTTGCAGAGACTCCAACCCGGTTCCCCAGATTTGAGGTCAACCGTCCTGGCTGTTAGGCCATATTCTCTCCCCAAAAAGTTACGTTGTTTGGTTTCACCATCAACAAGCTGAAGTCTCATCTTACCCCCATGCAAAGACTTCCATTCAGTGGGGCAATTCTGGATCCAGTGGCGTTCAAGGCCTTTCCTCTGTTTCAGTGAGTTAAGAACATTCAAGTTATGATCTAGATGTTTTAGGATTGGTCATGGGCCTTTGTGAGGACGGCTCTGAGGATTCTTGGTCTTCTGGCCTTATGCATCCTTCTCATCCCAAATGCCAGGTGGCACATGCTTGGAACCTCAGATCCCAGTGGGCCATCATCAGGGATGGCTTTGTCTCCATCCAGATCTCGCAGGAGACAGCTCAGTATCTTCTGTGGTGACAAGCAAAAGCCAAAATTATCTGCCGAAAGACGCTATGCTTCCAGCACCCAGATTCCATGTTGGTTACAGGCACCTCACTGCTGGTTTGAGAGGACCCTTTGGGAGAGATGGAGATTAGAGTTCTCTGGGCTTCAGAGGAGAAACGGCTCAATTCAGCATTCTTAAGCTTCGGGTGATCTGTCTAGCCCTGAAAGCCTTCTTGCTGTCCATCAAAAGAAGGCTAGGTCAGTTACTCATGGGCAACATCATCACCATGTGATATTGCAACAAGTGGGGTGGAATGGGGCCCTGAATCCTGTGTCAGAAAGCACTGCACAGCATAAGAGTCTAGATCAGTTCAACATCCTCCTGGTTGTCAACCACCTGGCATGGTCTCTGAATGCCAGAGTGGATGAACTGAGCAGGCCGTGTCTGGCAGAGCACGAGTGAGATCTTCATCCTAAGGTGGCACAGGGCATCTTCGAGCGGTGGGGTATACCCTGGCTGGACCTATTTGTCACCATTGAGAACTTGGCAGTGTCCACAATTCTGTGTGCTGGAGTGTCCGCCTAGGGACTCACTAGTAGACTCATTCCAACTGGAATGGAAGTAGGGATTCATTTATTTTGCTAGCTTTCCTGCCTCAGGTTCTGGTGAGCATCAAACAAACTGGGCACAAGTCATGCTTATCACCCCAAACTGTGCCAGGAAGGTGATACCAAATGTGATTTACCATTTTTCCTCCGATCAGAACCCCACTTTGGAAGGACCTCTTGTTTCAGCAAAAGGGCAGGGTCCAGCATTAGTGTCTACAGCCTGCACCTCCATACATGGAGGTTGGATTGTGGCCGCTAAATGCGTTTGACTTGCCGAACGACGTGGTTGATGTCATCCTTGCAGCCAAGTACTCTTCCACAAAGTGCATACACAGTAGGCACTGGGACAAATTTGTTGTCTGGTGTGGTGCCTGAAACCCTGACCACCCCGTCCCTACAAGCCAGATTTTCTTATATTACTTTGTTCTTTGGTTATCCCAGAAAGGCCTTGTGGTGGGCACAGTGAAAAGTTATTTATCAGCCCTTTTGGTTTTTCTGTGTTTACTTGACCAAGTCACTGGTGATGCGGTATATAAAAGATTTGACTTGCATTCCCCCCACCCCCCTAACTGATTTTGCATGTGCACCACTTTTGAGCCTATGCTCAGCTATACCTTAAGGCTATGGACACTTCAATTGTCTTCATTGCAGCTTATGTCCGCATGCCACATAAGTGAACTGCATCAACACTGAGTGCACCCGCCCTACACCACCTCCTTTTAGACTTATTGGTACTGAGGGCCCGTGCTGGCTTCTTATCAAAGGTCAGGAATCTCTCCCATGTTGGTCATTCGTTAACCTTGCCAGAGTTTTTGCCCCTTCTCACCCCTCGAAAGCGGAAGAGAGGACCATCCTATAGACACTAAGAAGGCCCTTCGCTTGTACATCACCTGCACAAAGAACCACTGCGTGATCAGCTGTTTGTGTAGCTTTCTCCTGCAAAGAAAGGCTAGGCGGTGCATTGAAGGACCCGATCAAGGTGGACAGTTTGCTTGATCAACATCTGCTACACACTGTCCAAGAAGTTGACCCCTGAATGCCTGTGGGCAATTTTCCATTAGGGCCAAGGGTGCTAAAATGGCATGGGCAGGAGAAGTACATGTTCTAGATATCTGCTAAGCTGTGACGTGTGTAGGTGCATATGTTTTCAAAACACTACTGTCTTGACAGTTCGGTCTGGTGGGAAGGCTGCAGGGCTTTTTGGTGTGCGCCTACTGTCCAGACCCTTCGCCTTTGGGAAGTACTGCTTTTCTAATTGCGAGGAATCTGAAGTTTAAAAGTATCCAATCGAAGAACAAGTTACTTACTTTCAGTAACTTTTTCCTCTGGATACTCTCGCTAACCCCAGAATTCTCAAGGTCATGCCATCTCCCCGCTTTGTGGAATGCGCTCTTTACTATCTAAATAGATTCCAGTATGGATCAGAGCAGACAATATATACTACATCATAAAGTTGGGGAGTTTGTGTGAATCTTACCATGTCACAAGGGGTGAGGATTGCACTGTAAGTCCAACTTCTGCATGATTGAGATAGCTGGAAGGCAGAAGTATAAAGCTGGACAGGAAAATACTCCCCTTGCTGCGATCTTCAAACACTTTTCTAGGAGAGGGAGCCACGGGCACAAAAATGTCCATAATTTAACTACCTCCTTCCCATCATTGTACACCTAAGGGTATCCAAAAGCCTTAGATTACTAGTAACCATGATGAGGCAAGTTTGGTACCTGGATGATCTACATCTTTCAGTTCACGTTGTGTTTTTCTGAAAAGGCACAGTGTTGAGTACAAACCTCAGATATTCTTGTAAGGTTCCAGTTATGTTAGCTAAAGGGCATTGCATCTGATATTGTAGAATGTAGCCACTTATAATATATGGGATTCTGTACTCCCTGTATAAACGGCAGCCAATTTCTATATAATCAGGAACTTGTGACACACCAAGATGCTGATTATAAAGAAAAGATGTCAGAACTTGACTATTATATAAGCAACAAAGTACCCCCTTTCGTACATTATAATGATATTGCAAGTCAATTGGAAGTTCCATAACCATATAGAGGAATGAGGCCGAAGGCAGTTTCTTTTAAAAGGTTATGGCACTCCTCACTGACTTGTAATATCCTTATCATGTATGCCTGGGGGAACTTTATCCCATATCATGGTCACAACTTCACCTTTCACACAAACCGTTTAAAACCTCTGTGCATAGCTCTTTCATATGAAAGCGCGAAAATGAAAAATAAAATAAAACCTACATTGCAAAATCAGACACATTAAAAACCTGCTAGTTATTTGTTTCAAACAGATATTTACATCAGTTCAATACAAGTCTGTTTAAAAACAAAAAAAACAAAGCTACAGTAGTTCGGAATGTGTAGAAACTTGCAGAAAGATTCTTGCATTTCTCTACGTAGTGCAAAAAATAAACATGTTCTCTCTGCTTGTCACTGTAAGCTAATAAAAAGAGCGAAAAGAAAAGCAATATTCCTTGTTCGTTGCTTTAAACAGCTGCTCCATGACCTGACCTGCCTTTCACCTCTGCTGCTGGCAGCAGGTATTGTGATGTCAGAACTTGATAGCAATAATTTATAGTAGTCGAGTTCTGATGTCTTTTCTTTGTAATCGGCAGCTGGATGCGTTTCATGTCACAGATTATTAGATTGGTGTTTATTCAGGGATTACAGAATCGCATGCATTATAAGGTTATTACAATTGAGTTCTGATGAATAATGCCTGCAGACAGAGCCAGCCGCCGAGGTGAAAGGCAAGTTAGGTCATGGAGCATAATTAAAGCAGTTGTTCATGGCAATAAACAAAACGTTGCTTTTCTTTCTTCTGCTATATTTTTAGCCAACAAAGAACAGCAGAGAGAGTGTTCATTTTTGCTCTCCTTAGAGAAAAACTAGAATCTCACTGTATGTTTCTACGCGTTCCGAGCTACTGCAGCTTTGTTTTTAAACTGACTTTCATTGAACTGTTTCTAATATCTGTCTGCAACAAATATCTAACAGGCTTTTGATTTGTTTAATTTTGAACTAGCGGTTTTATTTTTATCCTTCATGTTTGCATACATACTCGCTCTTTCATATGAAAGAGCTTGCACTAAGGTTTTAAATAGTTTGTGGGAAAGACTATGGTGTGTCCATGTATTATATGGGATAAAGTACACCCTGCCGTACATTATATGGCAGGGTTTACTTTAGGGTGTACTTTATCCCTTATACCTTTTGCCTCTGCTGTACCCAGATGGTCAATCACAATCTCTTGTAGTTTTCCCCCATCACGGCGGCCCGTGGAAATGTGAAAGGTCACTTGTCTTGGCCGTGTTTAAATCTCTCAGAATGGTAATCACATTCACAAGTGGTTCAGCATATAATTTTTTGTTTCTGCATTGGTGGCCTCTAGCCAGCAGTCCTCTGAAGTTCGCGGCTTGTTAATTGTTTATTCTCCCAAAAACATATAAGTAGCAAGTAGGTTAAAATAGGATCTCAATCCTTAATTTCCTGCTGGCGAGTGGATTACTGAGTTTTTAAACTGTAATACCCACAACCCTGCATGGTTGTTAAGATATTTTTTTCCGATCACTGGGTGTTTATTTATTGCACAAACACTCCACAAATGTAAAATTGTTTTGCTGAAAAGCAGTCTCCATGTTTCCATTGCCTTGACGAGGAAGATCAACGAGGTTCATGGTGTCCATTTCTGTAGTTTCCGTTGACTAATGATTTCATTGTAGGGAGTCTGTGCTTAGCAATGTGGTACGTGGTTAAAATTGCATTGGGCCTACTCAGACTTTTATCCTCGTGCGCAACGGTAAGTTGCGTAAAATTAGATATACAAGTGTTAAGGTGCCTAGAAATTGCTCTGGTAATGTGTGGTTTACCATAAAAGCATCTTAGGACACTCTTGAAGGTTATATCAACTTTTAAGTTTTTCCCTAGCTTTACTCCTGGGTCAAATCTGAATTTCATGAAAACTCACACATTGTTCCCCTCCAGCGTCATTTAGTGCAAACATTCTTCACAATATTACACACACTTGAAGTCATGGCACTGCCAGTTTTTACATTCATGAATCTAAAACCATACCGTAGCACTTCCCAGCCAAATGTAATCTATGGATAGGCAAAGAAACACTGAACCATAGCCAGGCAAAACAAAGCTGCATGGTTAATCGATTGCACAAAATAATATAAACGAAACCATTTAAGTCTTTGCCAAGGAACTTACTATTCTCCTACTGTCTTGATGACCAAAGCGGCATTTTAGGTAGTACTGAGATGATCTATCGCAAGTCTTTGCTATTTATAGCCTAAGGCTTGAGGAGTAGGACAAGTGGTCCTTAACCAATGTATTTTAAACACACCACCCTGCTTATTGATGCTTGCCATTGTAATTATTAAAAACGTAAATCTATAAATTATCAAGTAGGCGTGAAATTATATTCACTTACCGGAAACTACTTCCCCAGCACAGATATATTTTATTGATTCACATGCATCCCACCCTACCACCACAGAGAAGGGTGAGTAGAAACAAGGAGTGCAGAAAGTTGGAAACAGTTCTAATGTAAAGATTAGAAAACTCTCCCTGGGTTTTCCTGTTTTTTACTTAGGAGAATTTTGAGACAAACTTGTGTATCTGTATATAATTCCGGTGCTACAGAGTTATGAAGCCAATTTTTGGCAAGGCAACAGTCATGCATTGAAAGGACCTGTGCTTACAGCTGGAATTCTGAACTGCCTTTTGTGCTGTGCAACAAAATTATTCCAGTCTCATACCAGTGCCTGCAAATCGGGAGAAAGGAGGCTTTGAACAAAGACTACACATCACTAGGTTGAATGGTCTGTACTTTAAGAGGCAGTCTATCTTTAAGCATGGCACCTAAGGGTGGTATAAAACAGTAAGGGATTTCTTTACACGATCATATACAAATTTGCTTTATTGTGTATTTTGTTAGCACTCTGTAGTTACAGAACACTTGATGACAATATTTTGGTAATCCACATTGAACTGTCAAGTAGTGTGTCCCACTAACTTTGTGAATATGAATTTTTATTTTTTTATTGTCTGTTAAAGTTAATTGGAAAAATGCTCCACGAACAAAATGTATTTTTTTGCACAGGTTAGTTTGGAGGACGTAGAATTATGATTGAGGTTGTTGAATTTACGAACAGTATGGTTTTGTGGGTGATAGACCTTTAACCAGGCACTGTTTTCTATGAGAGATTTTTCTATTTTGTTTTAATTTAATGCAGCCAAGCTTGAATTCTTTTGCATAACTTTATATTTTCAATGTGAAAAACTATAGAAATGCGATAAATTTATGAATCTATCGACCAACCATGAACGCAGTAATGGAAGGTGTAACTGAAATGTGCATGTGGCTGGTACTGGAATATTTTTGCAGTAATTATTGCTTAAGGGGCGTGAGCGTGTTGTGTGTATGATATTAACAAGCAAGAGTGCGTAGTTAAAATATCTCTACCTACAGTACTCCGATCGGTGCCAGTCTAGTTAGTGATTGACTTAGTTCCCTGGGAACTGGTTGCCAAATCCTACGAAAGATATGGGTGCTCGGTGTGCGTGCTGCGGCCCAAGTGCCGGAGCCTTCTATTTAGAAGAACGTTTTCTTTGAGTAGAAGATGTGTTGGTAAATTAGATTTGGTACTGTAAAGGTGGGGCGAAAAATGTATATCAAGATCTTTTTTTGTTTCCTTTTTTAGCGGTGCAAATTTCAGCACTCTGCTAATGAACCTTGGACCTGAGAACTGTGCGACTTTGCTGCTATTCGTCCTGATAGAAAACAAAATTCTGCTGCACTCTCTCAGGCCGGCTGTGCTGACGGGAGTAGCTGAAGCAGTTGTAGCGGTGAGCCTGTTACTGGTCTTGATGCACTACCGATATTCTGTACTGTAATATGTACTACTACATTGAGCACATGTTCTTGTAAATGACATGGGGATACCTACTTCTGCATTAGTCAACACTTCGCACCTCCTGCCCCGCCCCCAAGTCTCATAATAACTTGTTATTTTATTTTACATGGCGCTTTACACTGCACTTGTTAGCACTGCATAATTGATGTTATATTAGCAAGTTTAATAGAATTACATTTCTCGACTGTGGGAAGATTAAATGCGGAGTATGTTGTGCCTGGATTTAAACTCGTGGTTATTACAGATGTCCGCAGCAGTGTTATCTCCCTGAGACTTCTTACCCGGATACTCACCTTTGTTACCATGGAGACATGCTATAACCTTGTTAACTTTAAGTTGCATTTTAGTTTTGAGTCTTTCCTCCGTTTTCTATTTGTCAAGTACCTTTGAAATAATCAGGTGTCAATGTGCCCTAATTTTTTCTTCCACTCATTATACATTTATGTACATACCTCTGGACTTCAACATGTTTACCATACAACCTTCTCTATTCGCTACTTGAGGGAACACCAAAACATTGTGGCCGTAACTAGACACCAGGCCAAACCTTTACAGAAGTGAGTGTAATTCCATTTGATTCGCCTAAAGGCCTCACTTGATAGTTCAAATTTATTTCACTAGCCTGCTTGGTCTTTCTGTAACGCAGTCCTGTTTTCAACTTTGGACAGAGCATTTTAACATATTTAAGCCTGTCATGTATTGAATAGGTGCACTGAACACCAGATTGGGTGAGATATTCTTTGTCATCATTAAAGAAGGTACCACTCACCAAAATCAGATTGTCACTAGGTATTGGTCGACTACAGGCTTCACATAAGGGATCACCCACAAGCTCTTCTTGGCTTCTAGCACAACCGTCCCAGTATCTGCTGGTTTCAAGATCATCCCTTTCCAGAGGTTTGTAAACTTAGATTGATGGTCCCAGTACATCTCTCAAGGGAAGCGTAAGAAGCAGAGGGCTTACTCTAAAATTAAATCTATTGGTTAAACAATGTACTCTAATACCACCCTGCTGCCGAGTTTTTAATGACCTAAGCAGTAGTTTATTGTAGTGTTGAAACACCTGCTTTGGACCGACTGGACAGTTGATACCCAAGAGAACCATCACATGAAAAAATGCTTAGTGGAGCAATGTAATTCCTGTGTTGTCCGCGCCTAACAATATGTGTGTTCTATTTAGATGTTTGTGAAACTTGCCAGATATCTAGTGCTGATTTTAAGTTGTCATTTCAGATGTCAAAGTATTTTGACCTCTGCCCATGGAAACAAGATAACCACTCAGATACGCTCAACAGGGATCAAGGATCAGTCTGCAGCAGTTAAGCTGGCCCTGAACATTGCTTATGTTCACACTTAACATTCGTTCCGAAGGTGTGAACATCTGTATTTTTCTAAAGTGAAACGATATAGACCGTGATGGCACAGTAGAAAGACTTAGCGCTCACAATTGCTGGACAGGTCACAAAAACCACATTAGAAATTACTGACAAAATAAAAGGTCTAGAGTAGACGCTGAATTTCCACCCATAGACTGTGCGCGGTAAGGGGTTGGCTACCTGCAGGGGTTTGGACGCCTGCAGGGGGTTGGATGCAGCGCCTTTCCACAGACCAGGCCCTGTAAGCAACCGTACGCTGTGCATCGCTGTAGGGAATGTGCGGCGGGGGTTTGCTGCCCTTGGAGGGTTGGCCTTATGTATGATACTAAAATACCACTCAATGTTGAAAAAAACCAAAGGTTATAGATAGGTGAAAATATCAGTTTAAACTTAACGTTTTAAACTAATAAATACCCCACTGCAATTCAATAGTTATAGTTAATTTCACGTTACTATAAGTCGCGCCATCGCCATGCACTGCTTTTGACCTCACTTATTACAATACTTGTGACCTGTTCTGTGACCTCATTGATAACATTACTGATGACAACTGAACTGACATCATTGATGACAACACTGTGCATGGCGGGGTGAGAGTTATAGTTACTTGAAATAACTAGAACTGTACATTCTCAGTGTTTTAGTTTAAAATGTTCCGTTTAAACTAACATTGTTACTGAACTATGTCTCTTTAACCTCCGTTTTTTTCAGTGATTCTCTCTCTATATATATATATATATATATATATATATATATATATATATATATATATATATATATATATATATTCACTGAAAAAACCATAGGTTTCAGACACGTTATAGTTAGAAATTAGCATTTAAAAAACCTTTGAAATTCACTGAAAAAACCATAGGTTTTAGGGACAGTTATAGTTAGTTGGACATTTCACTCGTACAAAACCATAGAAATTTCCCCGTTCTAGTTAGTTCAGCTAACTATAACTCGCGCCCCGCAATGCACTGCTCATGACGTCACATATTACATCACTCATGACATGGTCAGTGACATCACTGATGACATCACTGATGACATCTCAAATGACATCACTGATGACATCACTGATGACATCATCCAGTGACTGTGTGTTTCTGTAAAGTTTAAATATGTTTAATATATATAGGGAAAGGCGTATTGAAGAATGAGTGGGTGTATAAGTGTCTGAATGGATGATTTAGTACGTGAGTGACTGACTCTACAAGTGAGTGATTAAATGTATCTTACTGAATGCATGGGTTAGTGACTAAACTGTGTGAATGTCTGTGTCTGTCTGGTTTGTAAGCGGCTGCATGGCTTTCTGAATAGCTACATGAGTGTCTATATGGGTTATTGATTGGTTCTCTGAGTATCTGTATGGGTGCCTGAGTGTTTGTGTGGGTGGGGTGTGTGTGACTCTGTGCATAGATGTGTGAGTTGGTGATTCACTGGGTGCATGGTTTCAAGAGTGCATCTGTGATGGACTGTATGGGTGGGTGAGTGTGTGTATGGGTGTGTTAGTGATTGAATGTATATCTCAGTGGTACATGTGTGAGTAACTACATATGTGAAAGGCAGTATATATGTGTGTTGGAGTATATAAATGGCTATAAGTGAGAGTGTGTGATTGTGAGAGTGGCTGTATGGATGAGTGTGTACTTGTATCAGTGATTGTATAAGAGCGTAAGAATGTGCTAGTATTTGTATGAGTAAGTGAGCTGATGTGTGTATAACTGTATAGGTGAGTAAATGGGTGTGTGATTAAGTTTTTGCATGACTGACTAGGTGTGTGAGTACCTCTATGGATGAGTGGCGGTGTGTGAGTGTTTATATAGGTGTATGAGTGCATATGATAGTCCTGTACTGAGTGACTAAGTATGAGTGACTGTTCGGGTGAGTGAGTGGATGTGTGTGTAGACCTAAGAATCAGTGAGTGGGTATGTAGTTTTTGGTGTTGGAGTGTCTATGGTTTTGAGAATGGCAGTCTGTAATTTAGAGTGGGTGTATCAAAAGTTATATTAGGGTGTGAGAAGATGCATGAAATTATCACATGGATGATGTCATCAGTGATGTCATTTGAGATGTCATCAGTGATGTCATCAGTGATGTCACTGACCATGTCATGAGTGATGTAATATGTGACGTCATCAGCAGTGCATTGCGGGGCGCGAGTTATAGTTAGCTGAACTAACTAGAACGGGGAATTTCTATGGTTTTGTACGAGTGAAATGTCCAACTAACTATAACGTGTCTGAAACCTATGGTTTTTTCAGTGAATTTCAAAGGTTTTTTAAATGCTAATTTCTAACTATAACGTGCCTGAAACCTATGATTTTTTAAGTGAATTTCAAAGGTTTTTTTAAATGCTAGTTTCTAACTATGCCTACAGAGGTAGGACATGTGAAGAAAGAAGAAAAAACGCACAGAAAGAAGCAAAAGATGTGCAGAAAGAACCAACAGAGGAGCAGAAAGAGGCCTTGTTGCAAAATCATCCTGTGCCCACAACTTTTTCAGACGGGTACTGGTGGTAACTGACTCTGACTAACCAGAGCCAGTGCTATGCTAAAAGACACTTAGAATACACTGAAAACACCTACATACACTAGGGAACACTATGCGTTGGGGTACCCCTGTGATTAGCATGACCTCCTCTGCAAGTCCCTAGTACATAATAGGGCAGGGGGATTAAAACTACCTCTTAAAACGCGCTACAGGGCGCGTTTGCACAGTGGTGAAGGGAGGGGGGCCTGAGGTGACATGTGTGCAAACGCACCCCGTGGCGCGTTTTAAGTTGCGGATTAAGTCCCCTTGAATTCTGAGGGTCCCTGGGGCCCAACTAGCCCCCAGGTACCTACAGTTAGGACCACAGAGCTGAGTTGCAGAGAGGCGTTCCGAGGCCACGCACCTTTTTTCACCTCTCTGCAACGCAACTCTGTTGTGCTTACTGAAGGTACCTGGTGGGCTAGTTGGCCCCAGGGTCCCTCAGGATTCAAGGGAATTAATTCCCCAACTTAAAACGCACCACAGGGCGTGTTTGCGCAGATGTCACCTGAGGCCCCGCCCCTCCCTTCACCACTGAGCAAACGCGCCCCGTGGTGCGTTTTAAGTTGGGGGATTAGGTCACCTTGAATCCTGAGGGTCCCTGGGGCCCAACTAGCCCACTAGGTACTTCCAGTAAGCACCACAGGCCTGCGTTGCAACGCCTGTAACAAATTGTGCAGTTGTGTTTAGGTAGTGAAGAGGGTCGTGCTGGGGGTAGTGTTTTAGGGTTTAGGGTAGTGCAGTGGTGTTTGTGTAGTGTAGGGGGTCATGCTGGGGGTAGATTTAGGGTTTAGGATAGTGCAGTGGTGTTTGGGTAGTGTAGGGAGTCGTGCTGGGGGAGTGTTTTAGGGTTTAGGGTAGTGCAGTGGTGTTTGGGTAGTGTAGGGGGTCGTGCTGGGGGTAGTGTTTTAGGGTTTAGGGTAGTGCAGTGGTGTTTGGGTAGTGTAGGGGTCGTGCTGGGGGTAGTGATTTAGGGTTGTGCAGTGGTGTTTGGGTAGTGTCGGGGGTACTGCTGGGGGTAGTGTTTTAGGGTTTAGGGTAGTGCAGTGGTGTTTGGGTAGTGTAGGGATACTGCTGGGGGTAGTTTTTAGGGTTTAGGGTAGTGCAGTGGTGTTTGGGTAGTGTAGTGGTTCGTGCTGGGGTAGTGTTTTAGGGTTTAGGGTAGTGCAGTGGTGTTTGTGTAGTGTAGGGGGTAGTGTTTTAGGGTTTAGGGTAGTGCAGTGGTGTTTGTGTAGTGTAGGAGGTCGTGTTTTAGGGTTTAGGGTAGTGCAGTGGTCTTTGGGTAGTGTAGGGAGTCATGCGGGGGTAGTGTTTTAGGGTAGTGTAGGGGGTCATGCGGGGGTAGTGTTTTAGGGATTAGGGTAGTGCATTGGTGTTTGGGTAGTGTAGGGGGTCATGCGGGGGTAGTGTTTTAGGGTTTAGGGCAGTGCAGTGCAGTGGTGTTTGGGTAGTGTAGGGGGTCGTGCTGGGGGTAGTGTTTTAGGGTTTAGGGCAGTGCAGTGGTGTTCGGGTAGTGTAGGGGGTCGTGCTGGGGGAGTGTTTTAGGGTTTAGGGCAGTGCAGTGGTGTTCGGGCAGTGTAGGGGGTCGTGCTGGGGGTGGTGTTTTAGGGTTTAGGGCAGTGCAGTGGTGTTCGGGCAGTGTAGGGGGTCGTGCTGGGGGTGGTGTTTCAGGGTTTAGGGCAGTGCAGTGGTGTTCGGGCAGTGTAGGGGGTGGTGTTTCAGGGTTTAGGGCAGTGCAGTGGTGTTCGAGCAGTGTAGGGGGTCGTGCAGGGGGTGGTGTTTCAGGGTTTAGGGCAGTGGTGTTCGGGCAGTGTAGGGGGTCGTGCTGGGGGTGGTGTGTCAGGGTTTGGGGCAGTGCAGTGGTGTTAGAGCAGTAAAGGGGGCCGTGCTGGGGGTGGTGTTTCAGGGCTTAGGGCAGTGCAGTGGTGTTCGGGCAATGTAGGGGGCGGTGCAGGGGGTGGTGTTTCAGGGTTTAGGGCAGTGCAGTGGTGTTCGGGCAGTGTAGGGGGTGCTGCAGGGGGTGGTGTTTCAGGGTTTAGGGCAGTGCAGTGGTGTTCGGGCAGTGTAGGGGGTCATGCAGGGGGTGGTGGTTTAGGGCAGTGCAGTGGTGTTCGGGCAGTGTAGGGGGTCGTGCTGGGGCTGGTGTTTCAGGGTTTAGGGCAGTCCAGTGGTGTTCGGGCAGTGTAGGGGGTCGTGCTGGGGCTGGTGTTTCAGGGTTTAGGGCAGTGCAGTGGTGTTCGGGCAGTGTAGGGGGTTGTGCTGGGGCTGGTGTTTCAGGGTTTAGGGCAGTGCAGTGGTGTTCGGGCAGTGTAGGTGGTCGTGCTGGGGCTGGTGTTTCAGGGTTTAGGGCAGTGCAGTGGTGTTCGGGCAGTGTAGGGGGTCTTGCTGGGGCTGGTGTTTCAGGGTTTAGGGCAGTGCAGTGGTGTTCGGGCAGTGTAGGGGGTCGTGCTGGGGGTGGTGTTTCAGTGTTTTGGGCAGTGCAGTGGTGTTTGGGCAGTGTAGGGGGTCGTGCTGGGGCTAGTGTTTCAGGATTTAGGGCAGAGCAATGGTGTTCAGGCAGTGTAGGGGGTTTTCCTGGAGGTGGTGTTTCAGGGTTTAGGGCAGTGCAGTGGTGTTCGTGCAGTGTAGGGGGTGGTGTTTCAGGGTTTAGGGCAGTGGTGTTAAGGCAGTGTAGGGGGTCTTGCTGTGGGTGTTGTTTCAGGGTTTAGGGCAGTGCAGTGGTGTTCTGGCAGTGTAGGGGGTCGTGCTGGGGGTGGTGTTTCAGGGTTTAGGGCAGTGCAGTGGTGTTCGGGCAGTGTAGGGGGTCGTACTGGGGGTGGTGTTTCAGGGTTTAGGGCAGTGTAGTGGTGTTTGGGCAGTTTAGGGTGTCGTGCTGAGGGTGGTGTTTCAGGGTTTAGGGCAGTGCAGTGGTGTTCGGGCAGTGTAGGGGGTCGTGCAGGGGTGGTGTTTCAGGGTTTAGGGCAGTGCAGTGGTGTTTGGGCAGTGTAGGGGGTCGTGCAGGGGGTGGTGTGTCAGGGTTTAGGGCAGTGCAGTGGTGTTCGGCCAGTGTAGGTGGTCTTGCTGGGGGTGGTGTTTCAGGCTTTAGTGCAGTGGTGTTCGGGCAGTGTAGGGGGTCTTGCTGGGGGTGGTGTTTCAGGGTTTAGGGCAGTGCAGTGGTGTTCGGGCAGTGTAGGGGGTCGTGCTGGGGCTGGTGTTTCAGGGTTTAGGGCAGTGCAGTGGTGTTCGGGCAGTGTAGGGGGTCGTGCTGGGGCTGGTGTTTCATGGTTTAGGGCAGTGCAGTGGTGTTCGGGCAGTGTAGGGGGTCGTGCAGGGGGTGGTGTTTCAGGGTTTAGGGCAGTGCAGTGGTGTTTGGGCAGTGTAGGGGGTCATGCAGGGGGTGGTGTTTCAGGGTTTAGGGCAGTGCAGTGGTGTTCGGCCAGTGTAGGTGGTCTTGCTGGGGGTGGTGTTTCAGGCTTTAGTGCAGTGGTGTTCGGGCAGTGTAGGGTGTCTTGCTGGGGGTGGTGTCTCAGGGTTTAGGGCAGTGCAGTGGTGTTCGGGCAGTGTAGGGGGTCTTGCTGGGGCTGGTGTTTCAGGGTTTAGGGCAGTGCAGTGGTGTTCGGGCAGTGTAGGGGTCGTGCTGGGGCTGGTGTTTGAGGGTTTAGGGTAGTGCAGTGGTGTTCGGGCAGTGTAGGGGGTCGTGCTGGGGCTGGTGTTTCAGGGTTTAGGGCAGTGCAGTGGTTTTCGGGCAGTGTAGGCGGTCGTGCTGGGGCAGGTGTTTCACGGTTTAGGGCAGTGCAGTGGTGTTCGGGCAGTGTACGGGGTTGTGCTGGGGCTGGTGTTTCAGGGTTTAGGGCAGTGCAGTGGTGTTCGGGCAGTGTAGGGGTCGTGCTGGGGCTGGTGTTTCATGGTTTAGGGCAGTGCAGTGGTGTTCGGGCAGTGTAGGGGTCGTGCTGGGGGTGGTGTTTCAGGGTTTAGGGCAGTGTAGTGGTGTTCGGGCAGTGTAGGGGGTCATGCTGGGGGTGGTGTTTCAGGGTTTAGGGCAGTGCAGTGGTGTACGGGCAGTGTAGGGGGTCTTGCTGGGGGAGGTGTTTCAGGGTTTAGGGCAGTGGTGTTCGGGCAGTATAGGGGGTCTTGCTGGGGCTGGTGTTTCAGGGTTTAGGGCAGTGCAGTGGTGTTCGGGCAGTGTAGGGGGTCGTGCTGGGGGCAGAGCAATGGTGTTCAGGCAGTGTAGGGGTTTTGCTGGAGGTGGTGTTTCAGGGTTTAGGGCAGTGCAGTGGTGTTCGGGCAGTGTAGGGGGTCGTGCAGGGGGTGGTGTTTCAGGGTTTAGGGCAGTGCAGTGGTGTTCGGCCAGTGTAGGTGGTATTGCTGGGGGTGGTGTTTCAGGCTTTAGTGCAGTGGTGTTCGGGCAGTATAGGGGGTCTTGCTGGGGCTGGTGTTTCAGGGTTTAGGGCAGTGCAGTGGTGTACGGGCAGTGTAGGGGGTCTTGCTGGGGGTGGTGTTTCAGGGTTTAGGGCAGTGCAGTGGTGTTCGGGCAGTGTAGGGGGTCGTGCCGGGGGTGGTGTTTCAGGGTTTAGGGCAGTGCAGTGGTGTTCGGGCAGTGTAGGGTGTCTTGCTGGGGCTGGTGTTTCAGGGTTTAGGGCAGTGCAGTGGTGTTCGGGCAGTGTAGGGGGTCGTGCTGGGGGTGGTGTTTCAGGGTTTAGGGCATTGCAGTGGTGTTTGGGCAGTGTAGGGGGTCGTGCTGGGGCTAGTGTTTCAGGATTTAGGGCAGAGCAATGGTGTTCAGGCAGTGTAGGGGGTTTTGCTGGAGGTGGTGTTTCAGGGTTTAGGGCAGTGCAGTGGTGTTCGTGCAGTGTAGGGGTGGTGTTTCAGGGTTTAGGAGGCAGTGGTGTTCAGGCAGTGTAGGGGGTCTTGCTGGGGTTGATGTTTCAGGGTTTAGGGCAGTGCAGTGGTGTTCGGGCAGTCTAGGGGGTCGTGCTGGGGGTGGTGTTTCAGGGTTTAGGGCAGTGCAGTGGTGTTCAGGCAGTGTAGGGGGTCTTGCTGGGGTTGATGTTTCAGGGTTTAGGGCAGTGCAGTGGTGTTCGGGCAGTGTAGGGGGTCGTGCTGGGGGTGGTGTTTCAGGGTTTAGGGCAGTGCAGTGGTGTTCGGGCAGTGTAGGGTGTCGTGCTGGGGGTGGTGTTTCAGGGTTTAGGGCAGTGCAGTGGTGTTCGGGCAGTGCAGTGGTGTCGTGCTGAGGGGTGTGTGTTTCAGGGTTTAGGGCAGTGCAGTGGTGTTCGGGCAGTGTAGGGGGTCGTGCAGGGGGTGGTGTTTCAGGGTTTAGGGCAGTGCAGTGGTGTTTGGGCAGTGTAGGGGGTCGTGCAGGGGGTGGTGTTTCAGGGTTTAGGGCAGTGCAGTGGTGTTCGGCCAGTGTAGGTGGTCTTGCTGGGGGTGGTGTTTCAGGCTTTAGTGCAGTGGTGTTCGGCCAGTGTAGGTGGTCTTGCTGGGGGTGGTGTTTCAGGCTTTAGTGCAGTGGTGTTCGGGCAGTGTAGGGGGTCTTGCTGGGGCTGGTGTTTCAGGGTTTAGGGCAGTGCAGTGGTGTTCGGGCAGTGTGTGGGGTTGTGCTGGGGCTGGTGTTTCAGGGTTTAGGGCAGTGCAGTGGTGTTCGGGCAGTGTAGGGGGTCGTGCTGGGGGTGGTGTTTCAGGGTTTAGGGCAGTGCAGTGGTGTTCGGGCAGTGTAGGGGTCGTGCTGGGGCTGGTGTTTCATGGTTTAGGGCAGTGCAGTGGTGTTCGGGCAGTGTAGGGGGTCGTGCTGGGGGTGGTGTTTCAGGGTTTAGGGCAGTGTAGTGGTGTTCGGGCAGTGTAGGGGGTCATGCTGGGGGTGGTGTTTCAGGGTTTAGGGCAGTGCAGTGGTGTATGGGCAGTGTAGGGGGTCTTGCTGGGGGTGGTGTTTCAGGGTTTAGGGCAGTGGTGTTCGGGCAGTGTAGGGGATCGTGCAGGGACTGGTGTTTCAGGGTTTAGGGCAGTGCAGTGGTGTTTGGGCAGTGTAGGTGGTCGTGCTGGGGCTGGTGTTTCAGGGTTTAGGGCAGTGCAGTGGTGTTCGTGCAGTGTAGGGGGTCGTGCTGGGGATGGTGTTTCAGGGTTTAGGGCAGTGCAGTGGTGTTCGGGCAGTGTAGGGGGTCGTGCAGGGGGTGGTGTTTCAGGGTGTAGGGCAGTGGTGTTCGGGCAGTGTAGGGGGTCGTGCTGAGGGTGGTGTTTCAGGGTTTGGGGCAGTGCAGTGGTCTTCGAGCAGTAAAGGGGGCCGTGCTGGGGGTGGTGTTTCAGGGTTTAGGGCAGTGCAGTGGTGTTCGGGCAGTGTAGGGGGCGGTGCAGGGGGTGGTGTTTCAGGGTTTAGGGCAGTGCAGTGGTGTTCGGGCAGTGTAGGGGGTCATGCAGGGGGTGGTGTTTCAGGGTTTAGGGCAGTGCAGTGGTGTTCGGGCAGTGTAGGGGGTCGTGCTGGGGCTGGTGTTTCAGGGTTTAGGGCAGTACAGTGGTGTTCGGGCAGTGTAGGGGGTCGTGCTGGGACTGGTGTTTCAGGGTTTAGGGCAGTGCAGTGGTGTTCGGGCAGTGTAGGGGGTCGTGCTGGGGCTGGTGTTTCAGGGTTTAGGGCAGTGCAGTGGTGTTTGGGCAGTGTAGGTGGTCGTGCTGGGGCTGGTGTTTCAGGGTTTAGGGCAGTGCAGTGGTGTTCGGGCAGTGTAAGGGGTCATGCTGGGGCTGGTGTTTCAGGGTTTAGGGCAGTGCAGTGGTGTTCGGGCAGTGTAGGGGGTCTTGCTGGGGCTGGTGTTCCAGGGTTTAGGGCAGTGCAGTGGTGTTCGGGCAGTGTAGGGGGTCGTGCTGGGGGCAGAGCAATGGTGTTCAGGCAGTGTAGGGGGTTTTGCTGGAGGTGGTGTTTCAGGGTTTAGGGCAGTGCAGTGGTGTTCGGGCAGTGTAGGGGGTCGTGCAGGGGGTCGTGCAGGGGGTGGTGTTTCAGGGTTTAGGGCAGTGCAGTGGTGTTCGGGCAGTGTACGGGGTTGTGCTGGGGCTGGTGTTTCAGGCTTTAGTGCAGTGGTGTTCGGGCAGTGTAGGGGGTCTTGCTGGGGGTGGTGTTTCAGGGTTTAGGGCAGTGCAGTGGTGTTCGGGCAGTGTAGGTGGTCTTGCTGAGGCTGGTGTTTCAGGGTTTAGGGCAGTGCAGTGGTGTTCGGGCAGTGTAGGGGGTCGTGCTGGGGCTGGTGTTTGAGGGTTTAGGGTAGTGCAGTGGTGTTCGGGCAGTGTAGGGGGTCGTGCTGGGGCTGGTGTTTCAGGGTTTAGGGCAGTGCAGTGGTTTTCGGGCAGTGTAGGCGGTCGTGCTGGGGCTGGTGTTTCAGGGTCTAGGGCAGTGCAGTGGTGTTCGGGCAGTGTACGAGGTTGTGCTGGGGCTGGTGTTTCAGGGTTTAGGGCAGTGCAGTGGTGTTCGGGCAGTGTAGGGGGTCGTGCTGGGGGTGGTGTTTCAGGGTTTAGGGCAGTGCAGTGGTGTTCGGGCAGTGTAGGGGGTCTTGCTGGGGGTAGTGTTTCGGGGTTTAGGGCAGTGCAGTGGTGTTCGTTCAGTGTAGGGGGTCATGCTGGGGGTGGTGTTTCAGGGTTTAGGGCAGTGCAGTAGTGTTCGGGCAGTGTAGGGGATCGTGCAGGGGGTGGTGTTTCAGGGTTTAGGGCAGTGCAGTGGTGTTCGGGCAGTGTAGGGGGTCGTGCTGGGGGTGGTGTTTCAGGGTTTAGGGCAGTGCAGTGGTGTTCGGGCAGTGCAGGGGGTCGTGCAGGGGGTGGTGTTTCAGGGTTTAGGGCAGTGCAGTGGTGTTCGGGCAGTGTAGGGGGTCTTGCTGGGGGTGGTGTTTCAAGGTTTAGGGCAGTGGTGTTCGGGCAGTGTAGGGGGTCTTGCTGGGGGAGGTGTTTCAGGGTTTAGGGCAGTGGTGTTCGGGCAGTGTAGGGGGTCTTGCTGGGGGTAGTGTTTCGGGGTTTAGGGCAGTGCAGTGGTGCTCGTGCAGTGTAGGGGGTCGTGCTGGGGGTGGTGTTTCAGGGTTTAGGGCAGTGCAGTGGTGTACGGGCAGTGTAGGGGGTCTTGCTGGGGGAGGTGTTTCAGGGTTTAGGGCAGTGGTGTTCGGGCAGTGTAGGGGGTCTTTCTGGGGGTAGTGTTTCGGGGTTTAGGGCAGTGGTGCTCGTGCAGTGTAGGGGGTCGTGCTGGGGGTGGTGTTTCAGGGTTTAGGGCAGTGCAGTAGTGTTCGGGCAGTGTAGGGGATCGTGCAGGGGGTGGTTTTCAGGGTTTAGGAGCAGTGCAGTGGTGTTCGGGCAGTGTAGGGGGTCGTGCTGGGGGTGGTGTTTCAGGGTTTAGGGCAGTGCAGTGGTGTTCGGGCAGTGTAGGGGGTCTTGCTGGGGCTGGTGTTTCAGGGTTTAGGGCAGTGCAGTGGTGTTCGGGCAGTGTAGGGGGTCGTGCTGGGGGTGGTGTTTCAGGGTTTAGGGCAGTGCAGTGGTGTTTGGGCAGTGTAGGGGGTCGTGCTGGGGCTAGTGTTTCAGGATTTAGGGCAGAGCAATGGTGTTCAGGCAGTGTAGGGGGTTTTGCTGGAGGTGGTGTTTCAGGGTTTAGGGCAGTGCAGTGGTGTTCGTGCAGTGTAGGGGGTGGTGTTTCAGGGTTTAGGGCAGTGGTGTTCAGGCAGTGTAGGGGGTCTTGCTGGGGTTGATGTTTCAGGGTTTAGGGCAGTGCAGTGGTGTTAGGGCAGTGTAGGGGGTCGTGCTGGGGGTGGTGTTTCAGGGTTTAGGGCAGTGCAGTGGTGTTCAGGCAGTGTAGGGGGTCTTACTGGGGTTGATGTTTCAGGGTTTAGGGCAGTGCAGTGGTGTTCGGGCAGTGTAGGGGGTCGTGCTGGGGGTGGTGTTTCAGGGTTTAGGGCAGTGCAGTGGTGTTCGGGCAGTGTAGGGGGTCGTGCTGGGGGTGGTGTTTCAGGGTTTAGGGCAGTGCAGTGGTGTTCGGGCAGTGTAGGGGGTCGGGGTGGTGTTTCAGGGTTTAGGGCAGTGCAGTGGTGTTCGGGCAGAGTAGGGGTCGTGCAGGGGTGGTGTTTCAGGGTTTAGGGCAGTGCAGTGGTGTTTGGGCAGTGTAGGGGGTCGTGCAGGGGTGGTGTTTCAGGGTTTAGGGCAGTGCAGTGGTGTTCGGGCAGTGTAGGGGGTCGTGCAGTGGGTGGTGTTTCAGGGTTTAGGGCAGTGCAGTGGTGTTTGGGCAGTGTAGGGGGTCGTGCAGGGGGTGGTGTTTCAGGGTGTAGGGCAGTGCAGTGGTGTTTGGGCAGTGTAGGGGGTCGTGCAGGGGTGGTGTTTCAGGGTTTAGGGCAGTGCAGTGGTGTTCGGCCAGTGTAGGTGGTCTTGCTGGGGGTGGTGTTTCAGGGTTTAGGGCAGTGCAGTGGTGTTCGGGCAGTGTAGGGTGTCGTGCTGAGGGGTGGTATTTCAGAGTTTAGGGCAGTGCAGTGGTGTTCGGGCAGTGTAGGGGGTCGTGCAGGGGTGGTGTTTCAGGGTTTAGGGCAGTGCAGTGGTGTTCGGCCAGTGTAGGTGGTCTTGCTGGGGGTGGTGTTTCAGGCTTTAGTGCAGTGGTGTTCGGGCAGTGTAGGGGGTCTTGCTGGGGGTGGTGTTTCAGGGTTTAGGGCAGTGCAGTGGTGTTCGGGCAGTGTAGGGGTCGTGCTGGGGCTGGTGTTTCAGGGTTTAGGGCAGTGCAGTGGTGTTTGGGCAGTGTAGGGGGTCATGCTGGGGGTGGTGTTTCAGGGTTTAGGGCAGTGCAGTGGTGTACGGGCAGTGTAGGGGGTCTTGCTGGGGGTGTTTCAGGGTTTAGGGCAGTGGTGTTCGGGCAGTGTAGGGGGTCTTGCTGGGGGTAGTGTTTCGGGGTTTAGGGCAGTGCAGTGGTGCTCGTGCAGTGTAGGGGGTCGTGCTGGGGGTGGTGTTTCAGGGTTTAGGGCAGTGCAGTGGTGTTCGGGCAGTGTAGGGGGTCGTGCAGGGGTGGTGTTTCAGGGTTTAGGGCAGTGGTGTTCGGGCAGTGTAGGGGGTCGTGCTGGGGGTGGTGTTTCAGGGTTTGGGGCAGTGCAGTGGTGTTCGAGCAGTAAAGGGGGCCGTGCTGGGGGTGGTGTTTCAGGGTTTAGGGCAGTGCAGTGGTGTTCGGGCAGTGTAGGGGTCGTGCTGGGGGTGGTGTTTCAGGGTTTAGGGCAGTGCAGTGGTGTTCGGGCAGTGTAGGGGTCGTGCTGGGGCTGGTGTTTCAGGGTTTAAGCAATACTGCAACTGAACGGTGCTACACTC